>LPNX011077049.1:443966-602258 GCA_001517045.1 Pseudotsuga menziesii | reverse complement strand
ACCATCAAGCTATTTTCACCATTGAGAACCCTTTTTGGCCTATTTTCCACCATCGGAGAAGGAGAAGGAGCAGCTTGGAGCTCGAAGCCACCGACATCGGACTAGCGCAACGGACTCCACCAACCTCCTCATCGGAGGTAATATCAATACAATCAACATTCCACATTTCTTTACTGTTTTTTACTGCATTTATTTACTGTTATTTACTTTCCACTGCTTTAGCTTAGTTTTCATTTTAGTTTATTTCTTTTTACATCATTGAACCGCTACTAAGGATTCCAGATTCCTTAGTAGGTGCTCATCAGCACAAGCTAGGGTGAAAACCCTAGCTACACCATTCCATGAATCTAATTTCAGAGCAAGTAGGAAATTAGAGTTAGTGCATTCTGATTTGTGTGGCCCAATGCCAACTCCTTCAGCAAATGGGAATAAGTATTTTATGACATTTGTTGATGACTACTCACGAATGTGCTGGATTTACTGTTTAAAGACAAAATCAGAAGCATTTCAAACATTCAAAGACTTTCATGCATTGATTGAAAAACAAGCACAATAAAAAATTGGTACACTTCGTACTGATAATGGGAAAGAATACACTTCAAATGATTTTGAAAATTATCTTCGCCAACATGGAATTGCACATCAGAATACAGTTCCCTACAATCCTCAACAAAACAGTGTAGCAGAGAGAATCAATAGAACCATAATGAATATGGTTCGCTCAATGATGTTTTTCAAGAATGTAAAACTAATGTTTTTGGGTGATGCAGTAAAATGTGAAGCCTATTTGAGAAACAGAAGTCCCTCAAATGCGCTTGATAACAAGACTCCACATGAAATGTGGTTTGGCCATCTCCCTTCAGTTAGGCATCTCAGAGTTTTTGGTTCCACCTGTTATGCCTTGATTCCGAAGGAGCAAAGAAACAAGCTTGGTGCTCGAAACAGAAGATGAATTTTCCTAGGGTATGAGGAATACTCCAAGGAATATCGTTTGTATGATGAGGTAAACAAGAAATTTGTTATTTCCAAAGATGTCATTTTTCTTGAGACTAATAAAAATGACCAGTCCATTGAGAGACAGCTTGATCATTTGGAAAATTATCCTCATCCAAAGACATATTCTGAAAATGAATATGAAATTCCAAACCTTGAAGGGGGGATTCCTATTCTGGATCAACCTTTGGAATTTCCATATGAAGCACCAACTCCCCCGCATGAAGAAGTTCCTGCTACTTCATTTGAATAAGAGGTTCAACTGGATGATGTGATTGAGAGAATTGAAAGACTCTCAATCAATGATGAAGCACCACCAGCTGATCAACCAGGACCATCACGAACGATTCCTAAATGGGCCACAAAGACACTTGAAAGTGTCCATCCAGATGAAGTTGGAAAGACGGGAATGAGAAGTTCGAAAAGACATGAAGATGGAGGAGGAGCAGATAATTTAGGTGATGACATGGATGTATCATTTGATTGTGAATTTAATTTATCTGCTAACTTTGAACCAACTTCCTTTGAAGAAGCTTCTACTTGAGATGAGTGGAAAGAAGCTATGCAAAATGAGTATGATGCACTCATAAAGAATGGAACATGGAAGCTGGTTGACCCTCCAGTTGGAACCAAACCAATTGGCTGGAAGTGGGTGTACAAGAACAAATACAAATAAAATGGCTCACTTGACAGGCACAAAGCAAGGCTTGTAGAAAAAGGCTATGCACAGAAAGAAGGAATTGACTATGAAGAAACATTTTCTCCTACAGCAAAATGGGCTACCATCCGTACCTTGCTCTCTTTAGCTGCTCAGAAAGGGTGGAAAGTTCATCAAATGGATGTGAAGACTGCTTTCTTGAATGGAGAACTGAAAGAGAATATCTTTATGTCTCAGCCAGAATGCTTTGTTGTGAAAGGAAAAGAACAAAAGGTATGCAAGCTTGTCAAATCCTTGTATGGCCTAAAACAAGCACCTCGTGCATGGTATGAAAAGTTAACCGAGCATCTTTTGAAGTTAAATTTCGAACATTTTGATCTTGATGATGCAACACTATTTATAAATAAAGTTGGAAGATCTGTTGTGTATCTTGTGGTGTACGTAGACGATCTTTTGATGACAGGGAACAATGAGAGTTATATAGCATCCATAAAGAAAGATTTGAAAAAGATCTTTGAAATGACAGATATGGGACATCTCCACTATTACTTAGGAATTGAAGTCACTCAACATCCTAAGTACATATTCCTATCTCAGGAAAAATATGTTGGAGAACTACTAAGCAAATTTTGCATGACAGAATGCAACCCTATTTCTACTCCAATGGAATAGAAAATGAAGCTCACATCAAGCGAAGGAAAAGAATTTGAGGATGCGACCAAGTATCGACAACTTGTAGGGAGTCTTATCTACCTTACAACAACTAGACCAGATATTTCTTATGTTGTTGGCATACTTTCAAGGTTCATGCATAAACCTTGTGAAGGACACTGGTCAGCTGCAAAAAGAGTTCTAAGATACTTGAAGGGGACTCAAGACATTGGACTCAAGTACTCTAAAGTGGATGACTTCAAACTTATTGGGTACTCAGACTCAAATTTTGATGGCGATAAGGAGACAGGAGTATCAACTTCTGGATACACTATGAGTCTTGGATCAGCAGCTGTCTCATGGAGATCACGCAAATAGTCAGTTCCAACAGATTCAACAATAGAAGCAGAATATGTGGCTGCAGCTGAAGCAACAAAAGAAATAGTATGGCTCAGGAAGATACTTGAAGATTTGCAAGAAAAACAAGAAAATTCCACTCCATTATTGGTCGGCAATACTTCTGCAATCAAGCTAGCTAAGAATCCTAGATTCCATGATCGAACCAAACACATCAACACAAAGTATCATTTGATTCGACATCATGTAGAGGCCAAGACAGTCCATCTTCGACATTGTTCCACAAATGATCAAGTTGCAAACATCTTCACCAAAGCGCTTGGACGAGAAAAGTTTGAAAGATTCAAAAACATGCTCGGACTTACGAACACCCCTTCGGATTAAGAGGGGGATTTTTAGAATATAATCCGTTAGGGATTATAATATTGTAAATAAATAAATAAAGAATAGGAAGCTAACAGTTACGTCGGAATATGGATAGGCCGGTCGGAATCTCAACCACCGCCTGAAATGTATAAATATATGCATTGGCATTGGAATAATATTGAATCGGGAGTTATACCTAACAAAAAGTAAGCTTGTAAAAGGGTCAAATTATAGAACAACATTATGTAATACATCATCATCACCCAATAAAAAAACACAAGGAAAACAACAGACAAAACTTAGGTTCAGTTTTGCAAACAAATTTTATTCCGCGGTAGAAAATGAAGATGTCCTTAAGATCTAGCAGTTAATTAGCCTATGAAATTTTTATTTATTTATTTATGGATTTTAGGGACATTACAATCATATTGTCCTTGGAACGATCTACTTTCAATCAAGTTATTCAAGTTCCATCATGATTGAAACAAAGCAGTTATTGATTCCATCACTCTTTTCCTTACACATCATTTTTTGTCTAAGTCCTTGTAAATATCACTTCATATGGTACATCTTTCTAGCATTCAAAGGTTCCCTTAAACTTTGTTAAATCTCATCATTTCCCTTTTACTTAGTAAAATCTCATGTGCTCAAATTCCTGTAATTATTGGATTGTTGAGATTCATACACTTGATTTGGTCACATTATATCATTTCAGTGAAAGAACCAAGATACATCGTACTCTTTTAAAATAACTTGTGACTCTTTTTGGAGCCATAAGCTACATATCTTCTTATTGTATCTGAGCATTGTTGAAAACAATGATCGAACTTCCATTGCAGTTCTCTATTTGTTTTTCATGTAATACCTTGGTTTTGACCCCAATTGCATTAAATTATATATAATGTAAATATCATTATTAAATCATGGTGTGGGGCTCAAGGAAAAGGCCCTGCCATGGATTTAGTGTTTTATGTTTTGGTAATGAAAATCGATGTTGATGGTTATCGTGCTAGCCGATGGCACAATATAATTTTTGACATCATGCAAATATGCAATTAATAAAAATAGCCACAACTAATTATGTCAATGCAACATTAAAGAGACGGGGGCATGATTTCACAAGGAATAGGGGGGGAATATTCAAACCCTTGAGCCGATAGGGTAAAACCAAATGTCAATGGGAGAACCCATAAAGCTGTTAACTACCCATTTTGTATTTTGTGCCCAAACATTTATTTCTTCCATAAATTGGTTGAAGAAGTTAATGCCTTGGGATGGGAAGAGTATGGCAGTCAAATTCGTATTGGGGAAGACTCTCATTTTTGGAAAAACTAATTTTGACTTATGGGCCAAGTAAATACTTGGAAATGGAGGCCCAAGCCGTTATTCACCCATACATTTTTCTCTCTCACACAGCTGGAGTCCCTGTGCGTTTCCCTTCACGTTTTCAATAGTTTTCTTCATTCTCTCCATGGCTAGGAATTCGTTTTGGTAATGCTCAGTGGCTGGGATTTCTACTTCACATTTTTCTATCACTTCTTCATTCCTTCATGCCCAGAAATCCATTTTTGTTATTGCTGAGTGAATGGCTAGAAGAGATTCACGATTTGTGGGGTTAAGGAGGTCTCTTTTTCTCTTGTAATTCCCATAGACTTTTTTCTAAATTTGAATCCATGAATTGGGGGATTGTAGAGATTGTTTTGCCTCTGCGAAGCCATTAAACATTTATTGAAATCGTATTTCTCACTTTGGGTCATTTTTCCCCAGTTACCATCTTCGATTCTGGTTCCTAGGACGTTTTTGTCCATACCCAGAACTTGTATTTTTGCTGTGAAGTGCATCCTTATGTTGGATTGGCTGAGTAAGTCCAAGGAAACCATTTGCTAGATGGTTTGACTATGTTGGGATGGGATTTCCTTGTGTTGGCATGGCTGAGTAAGTCCAAGGAACCCATATGTTAGATGGTTTGATTTTGTTTGGATGTGATTGTTGGCTTGGATGAGTAAGTCCAAGGAACCCATATGTTATTGGACTGTCTCCTTAGTAGCTTGTGAAACCCAATTGTTTATTGGCTTGGTTGGATAGCCTGTGAAACCCAACTGTGTGTTGGCTTGAATCTGGGTGTATGGTCTTGCTGTGTGTAATTCTGTTGTTCCCTAGTTCCTTGTGGAAATCATGCCCAATTCGAGGGTAAAAGTGGTGATGAGCGATTAATGAGCACAATGGCCTATAGTTGGGTGGAATGTTCCAACGACATAGCTATTTGCCGGGAAGCTTCTTCTCAAGATAAATATTTTCTTGTGTATTGGATTTCTCCAACTGTTTTTGTTTTGTAAATTATTATGAACATGATGAATGTGTTGAAATGTATTTGCTTCTCCTATATATTGCATTATGAATCTATGTATGTATAATTTTATGTTCAATTCATTTTATGTTATGTCATTGGGATAGATTGTCCATTTTGATAGCAGCAGTAGTGTAGTCATGTCCTCTCCATCATTGAGATGAGGGGAGGGGATTTGATAGTTCAACTTTTTTGATTTATTCACAAATTTATTTAAGCCACCTGCCATTAGAGGAAATTTGAGGTCTAAAATGGGCTTCCTAAGGAAAATAATAAAATAATAGTTAAAATAATAAAATAATAGTTATAATTTTGGAGGAAGAATGAAAAAAACTACTTTTTTTGTTCATATTTTCGACATATCTCCCTGTGTTTTTACTCAAATTCTAAGTGAAAGAGATCATTGGATGCATAATTGAATTCTTCATCCAACGAGTACCCACACTGCATACTTTTGACAGACCCATCTACCCCAAAAATAAGAAATACCTAAAAAAATGTGATGATGATGTCATCGTCACAATTTTTTTCCAAGTATTTCTTGTTTTTGGGGTAGAGGGGTCCGTCAAAAGTATGCAGTGTGGGTTCTCATTGGATCCGGAATTAAATTCTGCATCCAACGAGCTCTCCTGCTCAGAATTTGAGTAAAATCACAGGGAGATATGTCGAAAATATGAACAAAAAAAGTAGTTTTCTTTTATGACAAATATGTCAATTCAACAATTATGGTAGACTCATTTTATTGAAATTCTATTGGTTCTTGAATTCCAACACACAAAATTTATTGTTGGCGCGTTTCTTATAAGGTCCATTTTAAACCCCAAATTTCCTCTAATGGACGAGTTTCTTATTTTTTACTCTTTCCATATCTTGATTCCCGTTCATTCTTTCAAAAGGATTCAGTTATTGTGATTCGACACCCACCATGTACTACAATTTGGCCCTATGATGCCATGATCCCATATTGTAGAGACAAACATACACAAACAAGGATATGGCAACTTTGTCAATGTTGTGATTGTATACACGTCTTACCTCATTGATTGGTTGCTCACAAGTGGATCTCTACAACCCTTATAGGATTCATCCTCTCTCTCTTCCCATTTTCATTCCTTGCTTATGTGACTATTGGAAAGATATAAACTTGTATGTCTTTTTCCATACAATGTGCTCCTAACCTCATACATCATGGCACAATTATTATCATCTTGTTTTTTGTCACCTATTTTGTGAGAAGAACCTTCAACTTTATACACACTTTGGTATCTTTATCCCTCACTTCCATCATCTCCACCATGATATGACCTTAACATTATCATCAAAATATTACTTAAATCTCAATTTTTACCATTAAAGTTAGCACACACTTATTGGCCTAAATTTCATTCCGTGAAGCACAATAAATCTCTTTAAAACTAAGCTTTGCTCCTAAAACATAAAACATATTACCTTTTTGGCTCATAAATGATGTGTTCCTTCCAAAAAAAATTGCATAGTGGAATAAAGTGGACATTACCAATTTGTTATTTCCTAAAAAAACATTTGGTAGATAGTTATTAATATTTATCTTCATCTCACTACTACACTAATACAATGGGGCTATTCACATTTATAGATATATCTAAGAGAGATCCGCCTATTTTCCTATATATAAAACAATTAAGGTCACCCTTCACAATACTCACCCATTGCAAGATTATACTGCTAAAATTTCTCTAGATAGAGCAAAGCACCAAAAATTTAGTTCATTCAACAATTGATGAATATGCTTCCTACTACCAAAAGGCTTGGAGTGCACCACAACAAGAGGTTAAGGACACTTTCTTTATGCATATTTGGAACCCATCTACTCATTCAACTTATTAATATGTTGTATTGTAAGTCTCTTGTTTCCATCATTATTAAAATATTTTATATTCTTTATTGTATATTTTTCTTTGGGATCTATGAGTTACACATTTCTAGTTTATCATCTTTCTTATACATGAGATGGATTAAGTAATGATTTACATTTCATGGATTTTAAGTTCGGTTCCATTTTATGTTCTACTTAATAAACATAACTATAAAGTAAGTTATTTTGAGACATGTTGGTAATAAAAAATCACTAAATCACCTTGGACCATCTTTTTAAGGATATGTAACATTTATTTTTAATTTTCCAAACCTTAGAGCTCTCATTTTACATGTCAATCTAATCCATATTTCACAAAAGATTGTTCTTCTAAATTGGTTATTTTAATAGGCATTTCCATATATTTCCTATTCTTGGAAACAAATTTTTGCTGTTCACAAATAATTATAAATTCGAGACGGATGTTTTCATCAATTGAGGCGCTATTTCAAATGACAACATCATGTGTAAGGAGGAACAATTATAAAGATTGAAATCTCAAGATATCTTTATATATGAGTGTCTAAGTTATAGCATAGATATTAATAATCATCTATAGCTTTTGACACCTACATTTTCATCCCACTTCTTTTGGTCATATTTTATTTTTCAATTGTTTAGAAATTCTTTAAACTAGTAGATAAACTTTATGCATGTACTATTGATTTTAGGAGAAGATTAGAAAGAGGATTTTAAAGAGAACAACCCTAAATAAGATGGTCATGAGCATGACATTTCTTATAATGAAAGGAAATTTGTTCATAGTTAATGATTTGAATCTAAGGAAGGCCGTTATTTAAAAATATTCAATTATTGTATTTATAGGTGGAATGTTTTTTAAAATATAAAAATTGCAATAATATACATTATATAAATTATAAATTGTGGTTTTATAAATCTTAATCAAGACCTTTTTTCAAATCCGAATTGCTTGAAGAATTTATTGACCCCTTTTTGGAATTTTATTTATCGAAATTTAGGAGATCCTTTTAGAACTATTGAATAGTTGTGTTCAATAGATGTTGAATAGTGTCAAAATTATTGGCGCTCTATAGCCCACTATGGGGGAGATCTTGTAACGCGATGTAACGTTAGTAACGTAAATTAGTAACGCTTGTAACTTGTAGGAAAAAAATAATAGTGATAGTGAATATTATGGGAGAGATCTTGTAACGTGATGTAACATTTCTAACATGTCGGCAAAAAAGTAAAAATTTAATTATCGGTAAAAAAAATATGTGGGTCAAGAAAAAAACACAAAATTGAATTATTCGCAAAAAAATGTTGGCCTTGCACATGGTTTTAAAACCATGTGCAAGGAATTCTAAACAACCCATGATTTTATTGTACATGGTTTAGGAGGCTTTGCACATGGTTTTTAAACCATGTGCAAGGCCTCCTAAACAACCCATCATTGTAGGAGGGCCTTGCCTATGGTTTTAAAACCATGTGTGGGGAAATGATACAATGTTCGTTCCTAACAAAATAAAAAATATTATATGTCGGCCATAAATAATATTAAATATAAATAATAATAAAATTATATGTGGACCTTAAATAAAAATATGTGTCTTTTGGTTTGAATCAAATCAATGGATACCTAAGAAAAGGTTTGCACCTCGAGAGATTTGATCCATCTCGGCGCTTGATAGAGCCTAGGATTTGGATCTACGGTGATTATGATCCTTTTAGGACAATTGGATAGTTGATTTCAATAATAGATATTGAGTTACTAAAGTTAGTAGAATTTAGTAGAATATAGTCCAACCTTAGAATATTTTCATGATCAAAGATCAAAATAAAAAAAAGTTTTTGCACATTATTTTAGGCTGATTGAACTTTTGATGTCTCAATTGGATGAGATCCATTTCTACAAAATGTATTCTTGAGGTGATTGGCCCATAAATTCAACGATGAGCACTTTACTCCTCATCATATCGATGTGAGATGCATGAAGTTCCATGGGAAATTAGTGTAATTCAAAGATGAACAACTTTACTTCTCATCATATCGATGTGAGATGCATGAAGTTCCATAGGAAATTACTATAATTATAGGGTTGAGTTTTCCTTTAAGAAATACCCATTTAGTCATGTCGAATGAGTGTCGTAGGGATTTATCCTCTCACTTAGAGTAGCAAATTGACATCCTTTTGATGAAGAGACTCCTAAAAATAAGGACAATCACTCTTGAACTCGTGATCACCCACGTTATTGTCATTTCCTTGACCGCCACAATACTATTCATCATTACGTCAAAATCGATTAGGGTTTTTGACACCTAGCTCATGGTCATCTCCTTACCGCACTATACTATTCATAACCACATTGATTATGGATTTTATTCATCATTACAATGACTAGGGACTTTGATTAGATGTAGCTAATAAAAAAAATGGGAAAATGTGGGTCCGTGGTTTAAAATTGCTATTGATTTAGATTCGAAGGATAAAGCTCATTCATTGCGGCCTCCATGTTGTGCTCATTCCAATTACTTGGTATAAGTTATAGAGAGACATGTAGCATTGGACAATGCAACTTATATGTCTTATTGAGTGGAATGATAAATATTGCATTGATAATTGTTGTATCTATAACTGTTAACTATGTATATATAATTATAGAAATAAACGTTTTTATTTGAAATGTGGGGTATTTGATATTTGGGGCAGAATATAGCTTATGCTTTTTTCACATTTCGATCTTATATATATGAAATGCTAAAAAAATTAATTCTATTAAAAATAACTGATAGTTGATGCATTGATAATTGTTGTATCTATAATTGTTAGCTATGTATATATAATTATAGAAATAAGCGTTTTTATTTGATATTTAGGGTAGAATATGAGGAAATGTTTATAATTGTTTATTCCTAATTTTGAAAGACATCTGAATTTTGAACTACTTCCAGAAAATCAATTTTGACATTACACTTATCTCATCCTAATACTAGACGAAAAAGTATAGGCCTATCTTTGTAATTATATATGCATAGCTATGCATCAACTATCAATCATTTTTGATATAATTAATTTTTTAATGGTTTATTTAGAATTCAAAGAAGTCGATAAAATCAATGTGAATACTACACTTGTCTCATCCTCATACCATTTAGAAAATACTTATTTGTTGTTAGACCCTAAATTCTAAAATGTATAGACCTATCATATAACAAGTACATACATATTATATTCATTTTCATCATAACAAAATATAAATAAAAAACTAAATCCATTTAAAAAAACATATTTAAACAAGACTAAAATCTTTAACCATATGTAACCACAACAAAAGCAAAAATTCTAAAATCTATGAAAGAAAATTTTATGACTCATTTAATTAATAAAAACTTCAACCATTCACAATTTTTTAAAGTACCAAATTCATCAAATTCATCCTTAAAAAAATGGTATACATCAAAATATACCTGTATACCTTTCCTGCCATATAAAATGGACTCACCATTGAACTATTATACATAAAAATATACCTGTATACCTTTCCTGCCATATAAAATGGACTCACCATTGAACTGTTATACATCAAAATATACCTGTATACCTTTCCTGTCATATAAAATGGACTCACCATTGAAATTATTCGCTTGCTATGTTGATAAAATGCCCGCAAATTGCAATAATACTTATCCAAAATAGTGCTCTTCTTCATTACCCCACCCCCGAAGAAATCGAAGCGCTTGTACTTCTCATTTGTCCAACTTCAAAATCAATATTGGAAAATGCAACCCTCTCATTGAATCCTTTGCACAACTTTACATGAAATCAATATTGGAAAATGCAGTCCTCTCACTGAATCTTTAACACCACTGTATCATAATGACTATGGTATTGGAAAACCCACTGTTGATTAGGCCTCCAATCCTTCAATTAAGTGTACCATGAATTTTTTTTAATTAGGAGGGCCCTCCCCGGTCAAGTGGACCTGGACAGTAGTCACAGTCATTTGATAAACTGGAGATGATTGATTACTCTCTCATTTAGGAGTACATGATGCCCACAGGAACAGAAACCAGAAATCATAATTGCAAAAAAACAGAAGACAATTGATCGATTCCTTTAAAACCAGACGATTAGACTGAAATTCATGTAAAATGCTCACAGCCGATGAATGTGGGGATAATGATGTTACTCGTCTTTTCGGACATAAACTATGATGACTCTCACATAAGACAAACGAATGAACGTGAGAACAAATTATTATGCGGCATGCCAAGAGGGACAATATGGAGCGAGATTCTGCACAAATCTTTTGAAGGACAAGCCCATGATGACTGCAAACAGCAAGATTATTCATGGCATCCACTTGTTTTACCGAGAAGAGAGAAAATCTGAACCCAGCTTTAACTCACGCAACTAACAACTTATTATGACGCCCCTCATGATCACTAACTACTCGATCATCATGATAACCAGCAGATTCAAGGCTTGCAGCCACTTGAACTACAAGATCAAGAGACAACTGAACTCGATTGCAATCTATTTTTTCAGATTAATCACAGATCTTCATCATTTCTCAACTTGATCCAATCTCAATATGTACTCGTCCGCGGCACGAAAATTCCCCTGTCAGCCATTCCTGTAGAATTCTCTGTCACCACTATCACATTACAGTGTGCCAGACATTTTAGGTTTAGGTTTAGGTTAGGGTTTTGATTTATAACATGAAGCTAAATGCACATTGCAAACCGTTGTCGTTGGAAAAAGATAATGGGTAATACTGATCTCGTTGTGCTGATTGTTCCCGGATTCCTCCAATTGAAGAGCACGCAGTTGCTCCAACAGCAAGTATTCTGTAGAGTTACGGTCAGATAAATCATTCTCTTACTGTACAGCGTATGAAAGGATTTTTCCTGACTTGGCCTCAGCAGGAACTAGTTCATTCAATGGTTTCGTTTTAGGAGACCTTGTATCTTGAGAGAAACGGTCTCCACAGTCGTGAAAGTTTTTTCTCCGATTGATATTTCACATCATCCTCAAATAGGGTTTGTCAAGATCAAACCCTTCTGATGAAGTTGACAGAATATAATGACTCTCAGACTGACTTGACCTCTCGGCCAGGCTGCTTATCAAGTTTGCTTTTTCTGCACGGATCTTATATCGAGTACAGAACTTCTCTGCCAGAGATAAGTCCGTTGAGATCGAACGATGATCTAGATTCTAAGCTTCGATTCAAGAGTCCAGAAAACTGAATAGTTAGTGATCTGCGGTAAGTGTGCGTTACTGGTTTTGGTTTGACAATAATAACTAGTTTTGATTTGACAATAATAACAATTGTAAACAGATGAGGCCAATTGAATATTGAAGTTTACCTTTTGGTTTAATTCAATTCTTTGAAACGTAGGGAAGATCAACCGTATTAAAAGTTTTGATATATATGTGTATATATAAGTGTATCCTATCTAAAATACACTTAAGTACAGTTTGAATGTGCTTTCTAACAGTCAAGAACATGTAATTTTTTACTTAGAAATCATAATTTTTATTTATAATTTTTATGATTATAGTATTTAGTTTAATTTTTTAATGGTTTAATATTTATTGATAATTGTATTTTTTGTTTTTAATTAATAAATAAATAATTTAAATTTCCATATTTTATTGTGTTTTTCTATATATGGTTTTATAATATTTTTACACAAGTCTATTTTTGTTTGTTTGTTAATTAAATAAATTATATAAGTTATTCAAATTTTTATATTTAGTTGGTTTTTTTTCATTATTAAGAAAAAGTAACTTGGTATTAATCAAAAGTTATATTTGAAAAATAGCTTGAGTTTTTATTGTTTTTTATTTATATTATTATTATGTAAACTTGCATTATTAAAATAAAATTAAATGAATTTTATTATAATAAATTGAAAATATATTATGTTTAAACACAATATTGAAGAAAATTTAAAACCATTTTAGAAATATAATGTTATATATATAGATAATAATTATTAAAAATATTTAAATAAATTATATAAAATTAAATTAATCATTAAATAAGAGAATATATAGTTATATTGAATATCATTCTTAATTAAATAATATTAATATATAGTATTAAGAGTGAATTTTACTTTGAATAATTTTAAAATATAAAAAAAAATCATATTTCTAAACATGTTAGAATTATTATATTATTATAAATTTTAAAATATAAAAAAGTTAGTTTTAAACACATTAGAATTAATATATTATTACAAACTTTTTTAAATTAAAAAAACTTTGGATATACAATTTATTTTATTAGAATAATTATAGTGGTTGAGTATTTGTAAATTATGATTAAAAATTAGATATCATAAATCAAATTTCAAAATTAATTACTTTTAAAGTGTCACTAAATGTTGATGTATTTTATTAGTTGATGTAGAGTTAATATATTATTACAAACCTTTTTAAATTAAGAAAACTTTGGATATAAAACTTTTTCATTTTATTTTATTAGAATAATTTTAGTCGTTGAATTTTGTAAATTATGAATTAAAAATGGGATATCATAAATAAAATTTCAAAATTAAGATGTCACTAAGTGATGATATATTTTATTAGTTGATATACTTTTTCAATAAAAAACTAATTAACTATAAATCATAAACATATTTTCAAAATTTAAAAAGTAAACATAATTCATGATAAACTAATTAATTATAACTTATAGTCACATTTCAAACTTTTAACATTAAACATGATTTAAACATTCAAACTGATAATGAACCTAGAACTTTATTATTTTAATTCCAACTTAAACATGATTCAAACTTTTAAGAAAATAATAAACATAAAACTTTATTACTCTCATTTAAACTTTTAAAATGGTATTAAAAATATTATAACATGATTCAAAATTTTAAGATTATAGTGAACATACCACTTTGTTAAAGTTTTGAAGTGTTAATAATTTTTTTTAGGTGACGAGACTTGAGCTAAACAACCTTTCCACCTTAGCTAAAGTCTAAATCAAAGTTTAGGCGAGTTTAATTCAAAGTTTAGTGAACATAGCACTTTATTAGTTTAATTCAAACTTTCAATATCGTAATGAATATACCCTTTTATTATTTTGAGATTTAATGGTAACTCAGTTACATAACTATAGTGAAATCCCCCCATCCCTAATATATTTCAAAGTGCACAGCACTCCCCGCCAATATATTTCAATTAGCAGACAACTCCCGCCATTATACATACTTTTATTTTAAATCACATTTCATTTGAAAATGACTTAAAGTATTTGTTGAAGAGAGGTCACGGCCAGATTTCTTTCACCGTGCATTCTCTTCCGTCTTCACGATTTTACTGTGAACTGTGTGATTCTGCTTCTTTGTTTCTTAAGTTCTGTGGACTGTAACTTGTAGGTAAATTTCTTTCATGGTTATTAAAGGTTAACAATATTCATTATGCAGTAGAGTAATAAATGCTGCTGCGGCAGTATTGTGGGCTGTTGGATCTTAAATAGGTTGAAATCTCAAATAAGTTGAGATCTCAAACAGGTTTGAGATCCAATGACTCACAGTGCTGCCTCAGCAGCATTTATTACTCTGCTGCATGTAAAATATTTTTTGTCTTTATCAAATCAGCTGCATCTAGCTTTTATAAACTTTGTAATGTTGTATGTCATCCTTATCGCATCATGAGATATGTGATTTGCAATCATTTCTTATTGGCCATCTCTATTTATTTAGTTTCTATCAGTATTTCAGAATATCTCCTGTATGGGTCCTGTCATGGAAAATCCTTGGAAATCATAAACTGAACAATTTATTTACTAAAATATGTGATATATAGTTATAACAGTAACTAGTCATGTTTCTTCCACTTTGCATACACTAGTACACTTATATAGTTTTTAGTTGGATCAAGTGGATACTGATCAAGTTGAAACATAGTTGTGTAATGGAACATATTTTCTTGTTTCTCATAATTTTCTAGTTAAACTGGTTTAACTGTGAGTTATTTATGTCTAGCTACATGTTCTCACGATAAGTTATTTTTTATTTTTTATTTTTTTATATTATATTATTCTAGTTATTTACCATAAAGTGTTGGTTATCCATTCATCAGCTATGAGTTATTGCTACCAGTTATCCAATCAGCTCTGAATTATCTATGCATTACTATCAGTTATTGATTTTCTATATTTGTTTATTTCTAATTTTGAACGGAGTGCCATATAATCAATCTCAAGAGTACACATGTCTTATCCTAATCTCTACATAATAAAACATAATTGGTAGTCCACCCAAAGAGTATCGAATTTGATGAGGTATAATTTTATTTTTTAATTTTCTTTTAAAATTGGTTTATAGTCGAAAGCATTTGTTTCTTTCCATAAACCCAAAGTTAACATTTAAATTTATTATGGTTTATTTTATTATTTTTGAAATATATCGTTATAAATGGGTTCATTATTTTGAATTTAATTTTATTATGGTTTATTTTATAATTTTTGAAATATATCGTTATAAATGGGTTCATTATTTTGAAGCAATGTTTTAAGTAATGAATGCAATGCTTTAGGAAGCATTTATTTATGGTGGTTTAAGTTATTGTTTTCTAGATATACAACTGTAGATGTATTTAATTACTCCAGATGCAATATTTTGTGCATAAATAATAGCGGTCGTTTGGCAATTGCCCGATCAAGATAAACTGTCATTTTTGGATGGTTTTGGATGGTTTGAAAGTCAGCTCTTAGGAGGAAAGAATCCACTAATGAAATATTGAACGCCATCCATTCATAAATTATTATTTTTCAAGTAATCCTAAGTTAGATCAACTGCATTTTTTTTGCATTTTTGTAAGATAACTAGAAAAATGTGACAAAGAGAAAAATAATATAAAAAATAACTGATGGTTGATAAATAGATAACTCTTACTCATAAAAACATAGATAATGTATAATTTAGAGGTAGAGTGGTAGTTTTTTTTTTTTTTTGTAAATAAAAGATGTATTACTGCTTAAAACCAGTTACGGTGGAGCCACAAAAGCCGCAGGCCCTAGACAGCCCGATTAGGATTCTACCCTTCCCAGTTACATTCAGACTTCTGGAAATTCCCCAACCCAAAAAACCGAGAGAGTTCCTACTATGGAGATCTCAATTCTTGACATACATACATAACTATTTTCCTAAGTGCTGAAAGCATACAATTAAACAGACTAAACAAACCTATAGGCCAAATAAATAGCCGCATAGACATAGACAGAAATATAAAAGAGCTCACACTAGGGCCTCAAGGAAGCACCGGGGATTCTAGACATGGTCCACCAAACTAGCTTCGACCACCCAGACGCAGAACCGCCTCAACCCTGCACACCTCTAGAGTAGAGTAGACGTTTCTCCCATTGGCACGATGACCAAAACCCCCCACTGAGTGTTGTTCCATCCCCGGATGATATAATGCAATACCCAGGGAGGACGCTATCTGGTCCACCTTACGATGCATGAGACGGCAGTCCGCTCTGAGAGCTTCAACCTTACTACGGATATCCTGACATTCGTCATTGTGTTCCTTCCAAGCCTTGACATGCTCTTCATCACCCTCCTTCTTAGCCTACATCTTTGCAAGCTTCTCCTCCACTTTGGCTGCTGCACTAAGGTTCGACTAGGTAACCTAATTCATAATAACCTAATATATCATCACCAGCCTATCATGGGCCGAGGCTCTCCCCAAAGTGGAGCCCAGATTAGAGATCCAACCATCCACCTCCTTGTGTACCTCCTCAATCGGCATAGACTTCACCTGGTCCCATAGCACTTTTTCCACGTTCTCCATTGCAATTCTGGAAATGAGAGAAATTCGGTCTTTGAAAGCCTCCACCACTGCCTGAGCCTACAATTGGGCCCTATTCACCACTCTCTTCCCTTTCCAACAATTGTCTTTCCCTTTACCTCGGCTACCATTCGAACCCATACTACCCCCTGGTTTCCCCAGACCATCATGAGGCGGAGCCATCTTGCACTGCTCATATTTTCTCCCCACTAAAACACTTGATTCTTCTTCTATCCTCAGCTCCCACTCTAAACTTAGCAGTCTGTCTCGATTTCTCCTCTGAGCACAGGTAGTTGCTTCTGCCACCTTCGTCGAATAAATAATCATCAATCCCATGAATGCATTAACAATTCCATCCCGAGCAATGATGGCCCAAATCTAGCCACCTTCTATCCCTGTACCTCGCACAGGATTCATTTTTAATGCCTTCATCATAACTAGATCAACAGTCCGTGTGGAGTCTGAGCAACCTTTCCTCTCACGACCTCCTTTGTACCCTGTCTTGATGGTTTGAGGATACTCTCAGATTACCATGATCTGATGCCACCTGCAAAACACGTATTAAAGGAGATGATGCGTTGGAGGACCTTGCTGCCTCCTATCCCAGCCACGTTCCTCTCTTGTATTTCCCATCATCTGCCCCCTGTCACCCACATCATGAGCGACGAGTTGACAAAATTTGGGAATCCACTGCTCTCCCTCGAATTCTTCTAGCCATCCCCTCCGACTGGCCCTGACGTCAGTGACACCGACGTTAGCCAGTAAGTCCGCAACTTGATTTTCTTCTCTCCTGACGTGGTGAAATGATAGCACCGAATACGACACTATCATTGATTGAAGGTCCTCCAACCTACCAGCAAGGCACCAGCTAGATACCACATTCTCCACTGATTTTCCATTAGCCATCTGTTGTGCCATTTGGACGAGGATCCTGGAGTCACCTTTAACTATCGCTGGCAGCCACCCATTCCCAATAATAATTTGGATTCCCTGGATCATCCCTTATAGCTCTGCTGAATTATTGGTGTCGGTCCCTAAAGCACCATAGAAGACCTGAATAATTTCTCCATTACAGTTCCTGCAGACCCCTCCATATCCCGCATCCCTTGGATTACCTTTGGTTGCGCCATCAAAATTTACCTTAAACACTAGGCTTGGTGGGGGGGACCACGACATCGGACTCTCCACTCTGTAGGCAATGGGTTTTTGGTGTAGTTCACTGATAACTCCCCTATCCAGACCCCATGCCTCTGCTATTCTCTTTTTCAACCCTGTGAATTCCCTATCCTCATCACTCCACTACATACTGGAAACTGTCTCCATCAAATTGGAAGTTATGGTTTTCCAGGCCTCCTCCTGAGAGTGCTGTTTTCCCCTAAATATTCTGTTGTTATGCTCCTTCCAGATTACCAAAATCACCGTGCCTGGAAAGGCTTTCCATAGAAAATGTAAGATATTATTTTTGAAATCCTTGGGGTTCCAGTCTCTTAAGGATTGATCCGGGTTCCCTCTGCATCTATTACTTTTCCTAAAGGATTACGCTCCTATTTCCCAAAGCCCAGCGGTGAAAGGACACGCATCAAGAATATTTCCCATGCTCTCCTCCTAGTTAGCACACAGGACACACCGAGATGGCCCCTAAAGCCCTCTATGCCTCAGGTTTTCCCTAGTTAGTATTCTACCTCTAACCACAAGCCAACAAAAGATGGCCACCTTCGGCCAAGGATTGGAGGCCCATACTTTCGCCCAAATCTAATCTTCCTCCGTCTTCCCCCTTATTTTAATGTTATATTCCTCTTTTATGCTAAACGTTCTGTTTTGAGAATACCCCCATCTAAGTTTGTCATCCCCATCCCTGATTCAGACGTATCGATCTTGTAATTCCTCCCCAAAGGCCCTAATTTCTTCTGCCAAAATTTGATCGTCTTGGATGATCGGCATCATCCAATTTCACCTACCATCCTGAGGATTTCCTTCCCAGTACTGATGAACCTTTTCTTTGCCTTCTTCCAAACATTTAAGCCTGATATGCTACCATTTTGGGTCATCCCCAAGCTTTGGGAGTTGGTTCCATGAGTCATCCCAAAAGTTGGCAAGGTTTCTAGCTTGAATTTCCCAAAAACTATGCTCCTGGATCAATCTTCTACCTTCCCTCACCTTTTTCCAAATGTGGGATCCTTGGGGATCCCCATTGAAACGAACCAGCTGAGAGGAAGGCCACCCCCTCGCATATTTAATATGCCATATCTTGGCCTAAGTATCCTACTTATAATTGCACCATCGTCACCATATCTTGGCTCCCTACACCTCCCCCACCACTTCAGGGTCTTAGAGACCAAGGCCCCCTTTCTCCTTAGGCATACTCACCTTCTCCTAGCTAACTAGGGAAAATTTTACTTTACTTTCTCTCCCGGCCCATAGCAAATTTTGTTGGATGCTTCTGATTTCCTTTAAAATAGACTTTGGAGCAGAAAGGAATAAGAATAGATACATTGGCATGGCTTGGAGGACTGATTTGACCATCACTAACCTCCCAGGAAGGTTTAGAGGCTTGAGAACCCAACTCGCCAATATATCCTTTACCCTGTCCAGCAGGTCCTGCTAAGAAGCTTGCTTAATGGTGCCTTGACTCAACAGGACCCCTAGATATTTAGTTGGCAGCGTCCCTTTCTGAAATCCCAAAATCCTCCCAATGTTTCTCTGGGTTATGAGCGGAGAGTTGAAGAAACAAATATGGGAATTATCTGGGTTAACTTCAAGTCCTGATGCCTTGGCAAAGGTCACTAGACTAGATTTTAAGGCTCTCACCTCTTGGGCTGAAGGGTGCCCCATCAACATCGTGTCATCCAAAAATTGTTGGTGAGTTTTTTTGTCCATATCCTCAAAAAATGATAGACCCCTGATCCTCCCCTATCCTGCTTGAGCTTTGATGAGTCTACTTAGCCCTTATGCAGATAGAATGAAGAGAAATGAGGAAAGGGGGTCTCCTTGTCTGATCCCCCTGGAAGGAGAAAAAAGCCTTATCAGGGAGTCATTCAAGAGGATTGAAAAGAAAGGAGAGGATACCAGACCCATGACCCACTCCACCCATTCCTGGTAGAATCCAAAAGCCTGAAGCATCTTCTCCAAATACTCCCAACTGAGCTTGTCATAAGCTTTGGCTATATCTGGCTTGATAAGCATGCATGGGCTTCTAGTGCATTTGAGCAAGTGAATAGCTTCCTGAACCATGATAATACCATCCATGATTTACCATCCCTTTACAAATCCTGATTGCTCTGGGCTTATGATCCCTGGGAGGAGGGGTTTAAGTCTGTTTGCTATGACCTTAGAAATTATCTTGTATATCACATTGCAAAGAGCTATGGGTCTAAACTTACCTGGAACGTCTACCCCCTCACTTTTTGGAATTAGAGAGAGAAAATTTGTATTGAAATCTTTGAGCACTCCTCTACTTGTCCTTGATTCCTTAACTATGGCCCAAACCTCCTCTTTGATCATGCCCCAGAAGAAATGAAAGAAGTTGGATGTAAACCCATTAGGGTTGGGAGCTTTCCCTTGAGCCATCTGTTGCATTACCTCCTCGACCTCCTCCATGGTGATAGGCTTGGTGAGGTTCTCATTGTCCTCCCTCGATACTGCTCTAGGGATCAAAGATGCGATCCTGTCAATATCCTGGCCCCTCTCATTGTTGTCTTCAGTCATGATTTATTAATTCTTGCACATGATCTAGGAACTAAGAATCAAAATCATCAAAGAATTATTAACAAATACTCATGAATTGGAAATAAATGGAATACCAAATAGGTTTCCTATCTGTATATTATATAAACAATAAAGGATTACAATTTCCATGCATAGCAATGGCTTAACTCCATGAAGAATTCGAATACCTAAGGGACAATTTGAATTCACTCAGTGAGTCTAGCTTAACTGACTCTTTGCCATGCAATCTCACTCAGCTAACCACTTGACTAAAACCCTAATTGACTCACCAAACCCTAACTGAAGTCGGAGTGCAATAAATGACTGAATCTCAACTAAAGGAGATCAAACACATGTCATAGCAATCCAACCATCAAGTGCTAGTCCTGCATGACTCCAATGAACCCTGATGAGGTTAACTGAAGCTGAACTGACCATCAGAAGTTGGTGGAGGCACCTTGTTGACTTCAGTTCATTAAATAATAATAAAATAATCATTAAATAATCATTAAATAATATATTTAATGAATGGAGGAGCCTTAACTGACTGTAACTGATTGGTTGAACTAAATGTAACCACCAGTTAGCAATTAGGTGCATTAATGTCACACAGATCACCCCTGGAGTGCTCCAGTTAGCCTCCTTGACTGTAGGTAGGCGTGGGAGTGACTGGGATGATGGTAATTAATGCTCCACTGATGTCAATTAAACTTAGGATAGTGGTTTAACTAGGCCAATTTGACCGAAGGAGTGAGTATGAAGGTAAATGTCTCCAACACCCCCCCTTAAGCTATACTCAGGAAGAGTTAGAAAACATAGATGCATAAAATGCTAGGGCCCTATCAACAAAAGCCATAGGTCACCCTGTACAATAAATTAACTGCTTAATATAACCAAGGAAATGGGGAAAACCTCATGGGAAAAATACCCCCCCTCAAACTAAGCAGTAAATCAAGAATTGGTTCTTCTATGCAGTAGCATCCTGAGACTGTGCATGTGAACCTCTGAATCCAAACTAAATGAATATGTCTGGAGGAATCTTCTACTTTGAAAGAAGAACAATGCACTCAACTGAATCAGAAATATAAGTAGCGGCACGGTGAAAACTGGACCCATGTAGAGCAACTGAAATCATCTGAAGAGAGAGCAAAGGTTCTTGAGGATTTGAACCATGTGTGGAACACTCAAGAAAATGATATGTTTCATCCTTGAACAGCAAACCATGAGTGGTAAAATCAGCCCCAAATATTAGGAGCAAGTGTCCAAGCGGATGCAGAATGTCTTCCTCTTTGCTTGTTCTATGAGGAGATGAGCATGTGACCAAAGGTAGAGAATCCCTGGGACTCTGGAGAGCGAATGCTTGAGCTCCATAATTTGATATAGCTTCAGAAATATCCAATGATTCAAAAAATAAAATATCAGCAACCTCACAGGAGGAAACTAACACCAAATCCCCATCAGCAAAATTGAAGAAGAACTGCGGTACTTGATTTTTCACACCGTAATTGGTGAGAGCAGCTACAAGCATGGCTGAAAGCTCTTGGATTTTAAAATATGAAAAAAATAATATCAGATCAGAATGTAAATCAGATCTAAATAAGTTCACAACAGATCCAAAACTATGAAATGAAATCAAATCCCCAGCAACAGTTTTGTAGGAGACTTGCGGTACTTGTTTCTTCACACCGTTGATGAGAACAGCTACAAGCAGTACTGAAGGTTTATTAACCTGAAATTTTGAACCAAGCAATATCATATCAGATCCAAATAAGATCAAATCAGATCCAAAATTATGGTCAACCGAGACGGTAGATGCACAGTTTTCTTCTTCTTCAAAATTCTGAATTTTGGTGCATGCAATCCTGCAGGAATTTGCTGGAAGATCTAGATCATGGGGAGTGAATTGATCACTCTGGTAATCTGATATTTCTTCCAAAATATCCAAGGTATCACATATTTTCACACCAACAGCAACATTAGAGGAATAAAATTCAAATTTATCCTCACTGTCGGAAGCAGTTACTGGTAAATTTTGCACAGAATTCAAAGGAAAATCACCAGTGTATGTTTGCATGGAAGTGCAGCAGTATTTTTCTTCAATATCAGAGATTCAAATGTCTTCTTCTATTTCAGCAATATGAGAATATGAGATATCAGAGATCTCATGAACTTCCGGAGCATCAGGAGGAGGAGTCACTTCATGGAGACTTTCTTCAATTCGAATTGAATGTGTAGAAGATTCTGCTTCATATTCATCTTGAACAACTTCATCAGAGAGAGTAGAGGTTGAGAATTTTGAGTGAATAACTCTTGTGGTGCTGGCCATGATCTCCAAAGTACTATTATGATCCTCATTGTGCTTGCCAAAGGTTCTGTCCAATTGCGTCCAGAGTTCCTTTGGGTATCCAGGAAAATCTATAACAAAGTACAAGCTATCATTAAGGGCCAAAGCTATTGATCCAAAAGCTCTGTCACTGTCATTTAGCCAGTCATTCTCATTCTCATAAGACTCTTTTCCAAGTCCAATAGACACCTCATAGAGACCTCGTCTCTTCAGATATGCAATCATCTTCAACTTCCATTTCGAATAGCTTGTGAATGGGGTGAGAGGAGGGATTGCTGAGTCCATTCGAAGTTGTACCTGATAAAACCTGTAAATCAAAACAAAAAGGCACCGTAAGGTCGGACAAACTGCACATTTAGGCTTTCATCACACCCAGCATAGTCAATCAAGCAAGCTTGATCAACAAGTTCTTTACTTGGGGTATTAAGTGGTAAGCCTTGACTTCTGGTGTAGTGCTGGAATTTTGAGCTATTGCTTACTTCTCATGGAGAAATCTATCAAAAATCTTGTTCTTGAGAGATTGATCTTCGTCCCACCGCATGATTTGATACCATATTAACAAATACTCATGAATTGGAAATAACTGGAATACCAAAAAGGTTTCCTCTCTGTATATTATATAAACAATAAAGGATTACAATTTCCATGCATAGCAATGGCTTAACTCCATGAAGAATTCGAATACCTAAGGTACAATTCGAATTCAGTGAGTGATTCTAGCTTAATTGACTCTTTGCCATGCAATCTCACTCAGTTAACCACTTGAATAAAACCCTAATTGACTCACCAAACCCTAACTGAAGTCGGAGTGCAATAAATGACTGAATCTCAACTGAAGGAGATCAAACACATGTCATAGAAATCCAACCATCAAGTGCTAGTCTTGCATGACTCCAATGAACCCTGATGAGGTTAACTGAAGCTGAACTGACCATCAGAAGTTGGTGGAGGCGCCTTGTTGACTCCAGTTCATTAAATAATAATAAAATAATCATTAAATAATATATTTAATGAATGGAGGCGCCTTAACTGACTGTAACTGATTGGTTGAACTGAATGTAACCACCAGTTAGCAATCAGGTGCATTAATGTCACACAGATCACCCCTGGAGTGCTCCAGTTAGCCTCCTTGACTGTAGGAGAAGGCTAAGTTAGTCTCCTTGACTGTAGGTAGGCATGGGAGTGACTGGGATGATGGTAATTAATGCTCCACTGATGTCAATTAAACTTAGGATAGTGGTTTAACTAGGCCAATTTGACCGAAGGAGTGAGTATGAAGGTAAATGTCTCCAACATGATTTCCTTGAAATGGTTGACTAGCACCTCCTCTACTTTATCCCTGGTTCCCACTTGAGTCCCATTGGGTTGTTTAAGATTGTAAATATTTGACCCCAGCTGATTGCTGACCGTTGAGATGTAAAAGAATTTGGTATTTTTGTCCCCCTCCCTCATCCATTTGACACGTGACTTCTGTTTCCAGAATATTTCATCCTATCTCTCTTTGGCTTCTAGCTGTGAACAAAGGTCTTTCTCCTTTTCTTTCAACTCTCGGTCCCACCCAGAGTCCATCACTTTTTGTTGGATGGTAGTCATTTCCTAAACAATCCTTTTTTTGTCCTCAAATATGTTGCCAAAGTCTTCCTTGTTCCAAGTACGGATCTTGGCCTTTAGTACCTTAATCTTATGTTGGAAGCAATACATCCTTATCCCCCCTAGGTCATCCATCTCTTGCCACCACTATTCTACTAGACCTTTGAAGTCCTTATGTTCTAGCTAGAACTGTTCAAAGTGAAAAGGTTTAGGCAACTAATCCACCGCCCCATCCCATCTTAGGGACACGAGGTAGTGGTCAGAGCCAGCTACTGGGATCACATTCACCCTGATCTCCCCTACTCCCCTCACCATATTCTCTATCACCAGGAATCGATCTAATCTTGAGGAAACCAAGTGGTGTCAGCCTATCCTATTGTTCCAAGTAAACCACCCATCCCCAGTTTCTAAATCCACAAGGGCGCTTAGGGTGAGGGCTTCCCTAAAGTCCTCCTGATATTTTTCCAGCATCCTTCTTCCCCCCTTTTTTTCCAGGAGCGAGGTTATCAAATTAAATTCCCTGCCTATAATCCAGTTTCCTTCCGTGGCCATTGCACAGAGCCAGCGTAGGTGGTGAACAAACACTTGATTTTGCAAGAAGGCACTCGGCCCGTATATATTCACAATCGTCCCTCTGATTTCTGTACCTAATATTTGGAAATATGCTAATAGGGAGAAATGACCAGCTCTCCACCCCAGAAGATCCACCTCTTTGGATTTCCATAATATAGCCATCCCCCCTTTCATACCATCTATGTCTAAAGCCATAACCTTACTACCTTTCCATATCTTTTGCCCGATCTTCTGCATTGTCTCAAAACTACACTTGGTTTCTTGCAAAAAGAGAATGTCTGGTTTTTCCTGCTTAATCTTCCTAGCTAGGGTTCTAATCTTCCTTAGGTGATTACACCCCCTAATATTCCAGGTAACTATATTCATAGGGTAACCTTACTTATTTCAGAGAAGGTCACCTTGATCGTGGGATACTGGCCTGATTCGCTTAGCTTGACTCCAATTTCTGCTATCCTCTGCTTGTTCATTTTCTACCCTCTCTTCTGATCCTCTTCCAGAATTTTCCTCTTGCTGCCCTTTTTCCCCTCCACACTTATCCCCAGATCCTTATGAGCTTTAGATCGAATAATTGCCTATTGTAAAAGTTCGATCTGCTCTCTGGGAACATAGACTGAGCTTGCTTTCCTAGATTCTGCTTCCAGGGCGTCCAGATCCAGATCACTGAGATCCATATCCTCAGCCTCATATTCTTCCATGGTGTCTAGCCTATTTCCACTGTTACTCGCTTCAGCTGCCTCATTCATCTTGGTCTCTTGGGATTTGGTTGCACCTCCTTCCTCATGCACTTGCTCCTCTACCACTTCCTCCAATACCGGAAAGGGTTTGAAGCGACCGAGGTTTTTCCAGATCATGCCTTCTACCCTCCATTACTCCGGCCCCTCCTCCTATTTTTGACTTGTGTGAACCCTTCATTTGCTAGTGTCTCCTCCTGATCCTGTGCTTTCTTCTCTTGGCCCCCTCTGGGGCAGTTCCTCCCAAAATGGCCATACTCATGGAAAATCCTACACCAAAAGCGTAATTGCTCATAGTCGATTTGCTAGATCCATTCCTCATCGTCCCAGTTTAGGCTTATTTCCTCAGGGAGGTCTTTCAAGAGATCCATATACACACAGATTCGAGCAAACGTTGTATACCTCTGGAGCCTGGTTTTCTCGGTGACTTTCACAAATTCCCCAATTGAATTCCCAATATCACGAAGGACTTCCATATCCTAGTATTCCCTAGGAAGCCCCACCAGGAGGATCCACATCAGGGCTACTGTCATGTCCTTTGATTCAGGATTGAAACGCTCCTTCCATGGCCTGAGGTAAATCCTAGTAGAGAAGAAAAAATATAGCCTTCCCTCCAAGATCCTGTCACGATCTTCCTGATTGAAGAAGATGATGGTGAAAAAACCCTTCTCTCCCAACTGCAGGTCATAATGAAACTTTGGGCTCCATGTGCTCTGGATCCAGTGAACTAGGTCTTTCTCCATGGGCCAGAACCCCACAAATTTCCTAATTAAATCCTTCTCCTTCCACATCTCTATTTTCCCTCGGATCGATTTTGAACGGCTCTAGATCACCGGGATCGATTGAGCCCTCAGGAGGCATCCTCCCATGCCTGATCTCCTCCCTTCAATTGTCCCCTCTTTTCCCCCACTATTACCGTCGTCCCTTGGCTTCGTGCTGAGGCCACTGTCATGCCTGAACGTGGGGGTTCACAGCCCCCACCCCACTTGGGCCATGTGCATAACGCTCTTATGGGTGAATTTGATTGATTATTTAAATGAATATAGTTAAGTATGAGTTTAATACGTTTGAAACTATTTAATGATGGTTTCACTATGAATAATTATTTTTGAGGATTTTTAAACATGGTTGGTGATGTTTAAGAATGGTTTATTAAATATGATTGATTAAGCACCAATTTTATCAAAATCATAAAGAAGTTTGGTTTTAGTTAAAATACAAATATGCATGTGTATGGAACAAGCATATGCCATGTTCAACTATGGCCAATTATGGTTGAGAATGGTACCATGTTTATAATATGGTTATATGCATTGTGGTGTTCATTTTGGTTGACTTAATTGTTTGCATGTTGTGTTTCTTAATGGTTATTTTGCATTTCGGCAATCATTAAGGGTTATGTTGGAGTATGTCATCATGGTTGATAATGGCTGAATATGGTTTACCTGGTCAATATATTATAGTTTTTTTTATCATCATTAAGAGTCTTGTAAAATTTCATTATTCATAAACTACTATGTCATGCGGCGTTCCTTAAGGGTTATATTTATTTGTCTCGTTCCTCAATGATTAAATGCCAATCATGACAATTAGGTTGGTTCACTTTATGTGTAATTGATAACTTCTTCAATGGTTGGATGTGTTATACAATGATATCCATAAAGGGTTAAGTCTTAGTTGAATTATGTGACTTTATATGTTCAACAATGGTTATATTACATTACATTCATTAAGGATTATATCAAATTTGTATCTTTTTCTGGCCATTGCTGATTACTATAGACAATGGTTGACTATGATTAACCATCATTCACTATGTGTTGACAAAGGTTGTACATGGTTGACCAAGGTTAAACAAGGTTTACAATCATTGAACATGGTTTACTATGGTTGACAATAATTTTGTAGGGTTGAACATGGTACTGCGGTTGACAATCATTGCCTACATTTGAACATGGTTGACCATGGATGACCATCGTTTACCATATTTTGTAATGGTTGGATATGGTACCATATTTGACCATGGATAATGGTGGTTTGACCATGGTTGATATTTCTCAAGGGTTATGTTGGTTGCGACCATGGTTGACCATTGTTAAACATGGTTTATAATGATTGAGTATGGTTTATTCTGGTTGATGATGGTTTCCCATGCTTGAACATGGTTAACTATGTTTTACAACAGTTAATGACCATTGAACATAAATGATTATGATTGACCACCATAGACCATTGTTAAAAACAGTTAACTATGGTTGACCACATTGGACCATGACTGACTATGGTTGACTTTAATTTACCATGTTTGAATGTGGTTGAATTTGGTCACTATGTTTGACTTTGTTTGATAATCATTAAGGACTATGTCAGATTTCACAGTTCGTCATTTATCATGCCACACTGTGACATTTATCAAGGGATATGTTGAATAGAAGTGTTCCTTAATGGTTAGGTCACATTACAACATTCAACTTGGCTCACTTAATATCAAATTTATAGGTTTTTCAATGGTTGAATTTGTTTAATTATGATGTCGATTGACATTGTTGACTATGGTTAAGCATTTTTGGACATGGTTGATAATGGTTAAACATGGTTTATATGGTTTAACATTATTTACTATGTTTGATGATGGTTTCTTATTTTTTTCATGGTTGACAAAGATTATCCATGGTTAGGCATGTTTGGTCACGATCGACGATGGAAAATACCATCTTTGATAATGGTTATTGATGGTTGAACATGGATGATTATGGTTAGGGACCATGATTAACTATGCTTGAATTTACTTGACCATGTTCGATGTATAGAATTTTGGAGAATAAAGGTCTAGGTTATAAATAAGAGATCAATGCATATGCAAGAAATCAACATTTGAAATTATGTCATCAATGTCAAGAATATGAAACAAGACACAATAGATTGAATGAAATTACATCAAACATGTTATATTCGAGGTAGTGTACAATGAATGAGTGAGAAAATACATATAGGAAAGGAAATTTTTTAGGATCGATAATTTTTTTAGAGTGTAGAAACCTTGGTGAATCTTAGCAATTCATAATATCCAACCATAAAATATTGGGAGGTATTTTTCTAAAAAGATTCAATTTCTAAAGGTTTTCTATAGTTTCTGAAGAATTTTGGTGATTTTTAGAGTAAAATTTTTGATCCCATGAAATTTGGATTAATCAACTTCCAAAACTGGAAATTGGCAAAAAAAAATTGGAAGAGAAGGTAAAAAATTGTCCCATGGGATAAATTTTGCGCCTATAATTTTCCCTGCATATAGACAATTCATATTAGGTATTAGGAGGCTATTTAAATTTCTCATCTCATGCATGAGATCCTAGATAAAATTAACTAGACTCAAAACACCCTTTGTTAGCCATACACACTCTATGAGGGAAGGTGACAATCCCATAACCACCCTAGGTGGTCCCTAAGTGGACTCACCTTCCTAAATACTAAGTCCAACTGACTATAGGCTCATGTATGTGGTATTGATCTCTAAAAGGAATCAACTAATGCGCTAATACATTAAAAATAGCTCTTAGGGTCCACTAGGATAGGTTAGGACCTTGATTAGTGGACTGAGAACCGATGCATTACTCCAACTCTAACTACAAAGTAGATTTCCTAAAACCAAGGAATGAATACCCAAATCCTGGAACGTGCCCTCAAATTTTGGAAATAGATGTTTAGGGGCTCTATATGTGGTAGTTGACCTATAAATAGTAGTATAGGACACTTAAATCTTAGGAGGAATCTCTAGGGCAACTCATATGGCCAAATTGGATGCATTTTTTACCATAAGACTCATGAGACAATACCATGAGTATATAGGTGAGAAAGTGATGACATGGATAGGGTTATTATGATTTAAAACCCCCCATAATCCAAACTATGTGCAATAAATGAAAAAGGAAAATCAGTCATTACAATTTCCATCCATGTTAGGTACCCATGTATAAAAAATTCTCTTAATAAATGAGGAAAGAAGGAAAAAACACTTTGGAATCCCCCCTCCGCACTCCCTCAAAAAGAGAATGTAAATTAGAGGATAAACATACTTCTATAAAGGATCCTTTAGTTTCAAGGCATCTTGCAACAATGTGAACTTATTCTCGGTGAAGGGTTTTGTAAAAAATTCTCCAAACTCATGTGAAATCCTTCTCTTGGAACGAATGTGATCCAATTAACGACATCCAACCAATTTGAAGTTCTTGAATGAGGTTTCTTGACCACTCATTGCTTTGAATGGAGGAAACTCCTCAAATATTTTTTGTAAAACTATGTGAATTGTAGGATTAAAAGTTGTAGATATTGAGTATGAAGAGACATTCTTGATGTATTATTCAATGAGAACCTGATTTGGGACAAATTATCGCTTATGTTTGCGACGGTTTTGTAATAATGAATTATCATTAGGACATTTATCTTGAACAAGTTATCTAATGAAAAGTAAAAAAATGTTGATCCCCTCTTCTATTGGGCCATTAAAAGGATCATCCTCAGTTGAGTAGTTAATTAGGATGGATGCATCTTCCAAATTTTTAGGGTTTGTGGAAGGATCATTCCATGTAAATATTTCTTTATAGTCCATATGTTTGGAATATTTAGAGTTAAGAAGAAGAAATTATTGTAAGAACATACATGGATATATCATTATTTGCTGTGGTAGCTTGCTTAATGAACTCCTCCTCTTTTGTTTATTCAAATAACTACTTGTACCTACAATACTCTTCTTTATTTGATCCTTTCTTACAGTAAGCACACAATGGGTTATCCTCATTGGTTCATGAGAAACCCTTAGTTTTTTCTCCTTTTTCTCCCTTGAATGGTGTCTTTCGCTTGCTTGCGCCCTTCTTCCTCTTAGTGGTTGCAAGTTCATGATCCTTTGAGGTATTTTGGAGGCCCATTTTGGCAATATTATCTTTATCTTGAAGGATGAAATCAAGAAATACATGTTAAAACTAGGTATGGTGAAATAGGCTCCAATATCCAATCTCATTGAATGAAAGGAGGATACAAACAAACTATAATTAGGTCCCAATTTAGAGAGAGATGAGAGGACCATTTGAGTGTTATCCTTATTAATATTATACATTCTAATATGAATTAGAATGTCTTCAAGTATGTAACTTTGGAATATATTTGTATTGTCCTTTTATTGTATTATTGGTGTACCTCCTTCAAGAGATGTTATTGGTGTACTTGGTCATGTAAATATACTTGAAAGAATTAATGTAACCCTTCCATTGTAAATCAATTTAATTAATCCAAGAATAATATTATATATATGATATTTTGAGTCTCCCTAGGTAATTCGGCCCTATTTAGAGAAACAAGTCGACCTAGTTAAGTAAAAAGGTCACTAACTTGATGAGTATAAATTGAGAGGGTGCTCTTCTCATTTGTATGCATATCACACTCAAGCAAGTGCACATGAGAGAGAATAATAGGCTCTCTAGAGGATAGAAGAACTTGTTGTATTTAGGGTTTATCCTATCTTAGTTGGCATTGCACTTGGTGATTGAATATATACTAAAGAAGATGTTGGGTCTTCTCCCTTGTGGTTTTTGAGGATAAATATCTCTGTTCTTTTGTGTTGTTGGGATTTTATTTCTTTCAATGATCCTATTTCATATGGTTATGATGTTATGATGATAAATGTTTTAAGATCTTGTATAAACATTAGAGTCATAACATGGCATCAGAGCTACTCTAAAAAATGTCTTTGTGTAGCTGCACCACTGCTACCACTACAACTGTAAGGGATTAGGGCTTCATGTTTGGAACCATAGAAGGAATAATATAGTCATATAGGAACTTTCACTACAGCTTTATTTTGGTGAAGGTATAGGAGATGAAACTCGAAAATGCTAAATATTAAATACTTACATACTTTTTGTGCGAGTTTCAGCCTCATATTCTATGTAATTTTTGATATTATGATCTATGAAAAATAACATTCTAGCCTCATCTAGAATTCAGTTTTAAACATGTGACCTAGGGAGAAACGTTATATCTCAAGATAAGAATATCCAAATTGAATTTTAGAATATATTCCATAAATTTACCGTACTTTAGTTATTCTGTTGCAAGTTTCAGAACCCTAATTTGAAGTAGTGACACGTGTATGTCCGTACAATTTCTCTATATCGAACCATTCCATAAACGAGTCACCTTGGGAAACTCATCATAAGTAACATTTGGTGAATCAAATATTTCTCTAACATATGGGGTTGGATAGAGGATATACTATGATACCTCAGGAAGATGTTTCAGATAATTAGGAGCAAAAAATATGAGATACATAAAAATTAATACCGAACAATTCAACAGAAGAAATTGAGGAAACTAGGGAATGAAATATTTTGCAGTTTTGTTCATAAAAATTTGGGAAAAGGAGGATAATTCTCAACTCACCTCGAGGAGGTACAAATTTATATCGAATCATATCTTCAAATCACCAACGTTGAAAAATTAGGGTGTTTATGTCAAACCCTAGGTCCACTGGTAGCAGTTTTCTAGAAAAGCGTTGGGGCAGGAATCTAGTTGAAGCACTTCATTCAAAATTTCTATTCTCTCTATTTCTATTTTAGGTTTTGTTTTTTTATCATGATGACAAATAGTACTAATATTGAGGAAACGATTGAAGGAGATGAGAACTTCTGGGCATGGAAGTATAGAGTTATTTTCATACTAGAAGAGCATGACTTGGAGAACTATGTCAAAGAAGAAGTTGTAGATCTAGAAGGAGATGAAGGCAAATCGAATCACAAGAAGAACTTGTTCAAATCCAAGAGGAGTGTTTTTTACTCCATCGAGGACTCAACTCAAGGGTGTGAATATGCAAATGTAAAAAATCATTCAATCCTACTTCACAATGGTTTCTCAAATCAAGAAAGAACTAGAAGCTATTGGAGACAATGTCAAGGAAGAAGAAGTGGTAATGACCACCTTGAATGGTCTCCCAATATCACAAGAATATTTCATTCAAGGAATTTGTACCAAAAATATCTCACCAAATTCATTAGGATATGGGAGGAATGTACACAAGAGTAATGCTGTTTTATAGAAGAAAAATCAAGCCTCATCATGCTTATGCCGCTAAAGATGATGATCCAACTGAAAAGAACAAAAGGGAAGACTCCTAAAGTGATGAGGAATATGTACTTTGATCGAGAATGATTCAACCCATGAAGAAAAATATCATTCTCTCATCCATTTCAGCATTGGATGAGAAGGGATGCAGTCATGAATAAAGAATGAGGGACACACCGATTCAACACCAGTACATAGTTCCATGTGATCTATGGTCAACATTGTTGGTCATAAGAAAGATAATTAAGTTCTCATAATTATAAAATAAAATAAGAGCATACTATCAGAGACTCCAATAATTTCTGCAAGGAGACATAGATCAAGAAGGAGTGTACCAAATAAACAAAGATAAGTATTTGAATTGTCATTTCCTAAATATCCAGTTTCCTAAATGACATTATTTAGTTGTGTACATATCTGTGTTCAGTTGAATTAGGAAGTGTATTATGCATGTTAGAATGTTTTCATTCATGAAAAGTATACTACTAATATGCATGTGATAGGCATACTAGCAGAATTGGAGTACAAATACAGATACTAATATGATTCGATATGAAAAAAATTACGTAAAAAAAATCCAATATGAATAAAATACGGAAGTAGGAATCTTATATATAATATTTTTAATTAAATATACAAAAATATGTATAACATCTATATATAGTTAAACATATACGATATTTTTAATGAAATATAAAATATCAACCATTAAATTTTAAACTTAAAAAAATATATTTTGTAAACATATTTTTTATAACCAAAATTACTCTTAGTGTAAGAGAGAAAACTCCTAGTTATTAATAGTTATTAATTATTTTAAGAAGAAAGTAAATAAGTAGTTACCACTACTTACATTTGGAATTAATGGATGTTTAAATTATTTTAGGGTTAACCTTGACTCTGGAATGAGCAGGGATGCTAGATGTATTTGAATGTAAAGAAACCTATTTATAGGGTTGTAATTCTCCTTTGTAACATGACAAAGTTAGCAAGAGATGATCTATTATTGATCGTTGGTTTTTCTCTAGTGGTTTTCCAGGATAAATCAAGTGTTGCTATTATATTTGCATATTTATTTTCTTTATATTTTATTCGTATTGAATTGAAATAAGAAGTATGAAATTGAAATAAATCATATTTATAGTGTTTGAATAATTAAAATTTGTATTTTTAAAATCAATTTTCAAAATTAGCTCGTATCCGTATTGCACATAGATCGAATATTCAACGAATTAGAAATTGTTCAAAATTTCCTTACACAAAAGGCCAATATGAACGAATTATGCTAATATGGTGATGGGTAAGTGGACTATGGTGTTGTACAACATAGAATTGCTTCTTATATAAAATGAAGACTCTTTGGTGACATCTTGAGAGCAATAGACACTCTTAATTATGTGCTGGTAGAGATGGAAGTCATCTAGAAAGTTTCTGTATGTATACGGGATATGGATCAATGTTGTGTTGAAGCATTGGCTAAGATAGTTGCATGACTATGTGACATATGTATTTAAGCATAATAATTTGTCATTATTATTATGTTTTGTAACTTATGAAATGTTTCTAATCATGTAAATGAATGTGACTTGTAGGAAAGATCGTATGAAATCACCTACAAGAGAAGAACGATGAGGCTTGTTTTGAATAACAAGTGATGATGGTTAAACCATAATACAAAAATAATATTTAATTAGATGAAACACATGAAGAATAAACTGAAGGTCCTAGAGTCATCTGCATAGTTAAAGAAGATGGGATTTCAGAAGAACATGATGACCATGATATGAATGAGCCACAAAGACCTATATATCCACCCTGAGAGGCGAACACCTACAATATAAGAGAAGATTGAACATGAGAGACCATCCAAGATATAGATAAGTATGGTGCTCCAGATCGTAATTCCATAGAAAATAAAGAGGCCTAAGACACACTCTTATTATGTTTCTCTAATGAGTGACATCATTGATGCAGAGCCTTCTAGCTATGAAGAATCAGTCAAGAAGAAAGAGTGGAAGGATGTTATGATTGAAAAGTACCAGTCGATCATGAAGAATGATGTTTGGAATGTCGTTCCAAGAATTGAAGGAAATTTTGTAGTGTCTTCCAAGTGGATCTACAAGATGAAACATGCAACCGATGGTAGCATCAATAATTACAAATCAAGGTTTGTGGTTTCTCTTAGAAAGAGGGAGTCGATTATGGCGAGATATTTATACACACTTCTTCAATGAAGTAGAAGTGCATATCCAACAACCTTAGGGACTTAGGAATATCTATAGAGAACCACATGTGCAAAAAATTATTTGTACAGGCTCAGAAGGAACCCATGGGATAGAACATACAATTACATGAGGAGCTTGAGGATCACCTAGAGTGATAGAAATATCAACCTTTTCTATAAGGTTGAAGATGAAATTCTAGAGAGGATGAGAAGCTCATAGATAGGTGTAAGAGGAACTTAGAGAAAAATTAGAGAAGAAGGATGTTGGTATCCAGTGACCTTGAGAGATGACATGGATGGATACACATAATATCAGTAGTAGAGGAGGTTACCTGTCACTCCAGTGTAGAATGTCATGATGCTGAGAGTACAATATGCAGAAGGAGGATGGTGCTTTGATTCACAGGGAGTGACTCCATTAGATCTCATAGTTTAAGAATCTTGTCATGATTCTTTGGATTAGAGGAATCCAAAGGAGATTTTTCTTATCCAAGGAAAATATGTGATCAAGATCCTGAAGAGGTTCAAGATGTTTGGATTACAAGGCTATAGCTACATCGATGGTATTGAAATTGATGTTTTTGTGTGATCCTACTTCAAAGAAAGTTGATTCCAAAATATATAGGAAGATGATCAGTTCATTAATGTACCCGATGAACAAGAGGTCAGATATATGCTTTAGGACGAATACTTTGATGCAGTACATGGTGGACTCGATACGTGTTCACATGGTTACAAAAAAGAACGTGTTGAGGCACCTGAAGGGTAAAATTGAGTATGGCCTCATATATGCGAGAGATTAGAGGATATTCCTGAATGGATATGATAACTCTAATTGGGTTGGTAGTACTATAGATAGGAACAGAACCTTAGGGTGTTGCTTCATCTTGGGGTCTATCATGATTTCTTGGTTCAACAAGAAGTAGATGATTGTATCACTGAATACATCCAAGGCAGAGTATATTGTAGTTTGTTAAACAAGTTGTAAAGTAGTGTGGATTTAGAAGCAACTTGAAGGATCGTTCAATGTCGAGTTAGATGTGAGATGTGTGTACTATGAAAACCAAAGTTGTGTGAAGTTGTTTGAGAAACCATTATTCCATGACAATTGAAAGCACATCGAAATTCAATATCAATATATATATGGGATATAGTGCAGAGAGGAGTAGTGAATCTCTAGTATATTGCGATAAATGAGCAGACACTGTATGTATTGACCAAGCCTCATGCAAGAGTGAATTTTGAGTAATTTAGGTATAAGCTTGGATTTGTGCATATCGATGTCCATTGCATGAGGGAGTGATGATTCATAGTGGTCCTCACATCCAACATGAAAAAGGGATGGCCCTATGGAGGATGAGTGGTCTTCCCATCCATCATGAAAAGGGGTTGGCTTTATGAAAGATGTACAAATGTGCACCCAACATGAAAAAGGGGTAGTAACTGCATGAGTATGAGCCTAGTATAAAAAAGACTTGTCACCAAAAAGGTGTAGCCAACATGAAAAAGGGTTGGACACTACACGAGTATGCACCTAGTATGAAAAGGACTAGTCACCACAAAGGTGCACCCAACATGAAAAAGGGAAGGTCACTATAGGAGTATGCACCAAGTATGAAAAATGGATTGTCACCAGACGGGTACACCCAGTATGAAAAAAGAATGGTCACTGTACAAAGAGTCTGGGCATGTCTCTGAGGGTAGATCCCAACATGGTTGGTAGAATCACCAAGGGTGGATCTTAGTATGACTAGTCGTATCACTAAGGGAAGATCCCAACATGGCCAGTGGCATCGTCGAGGGTAGATCCTAATTTGGTTGGTTGTATCTATGAAGGTGGATCCTAGCATGAATGGTTGTATCACAGAGGGAAGGTCCCAATGAGGTTAGCCTAGGGCTGATGACCATTTTCTAGGAGACTAGAAGTGCCTGGTCAGTTACCAGGAATTGGATTCAATCTGGGACTGAAGCTCATCCTAGGGATGAGAGCCTTTCTTTGGGAATGGAGGAACATGTTCAGTTACCAGAAATTTTAATTCCTATAGTGTATCTAGGCCTACATCCAGCATGAAAAAGGGTTGGATTTATATAAATTATGATAATGTATAGATTCAAGAGATGTCACAAGTCAATGGCCGGAGCACTAAGTTGTAGCAACAATGTTGATATCAAATGAAGAGATCTAGTGATGATGCCAAAGTTGATATCCAGTAATGATCTCCAAAGTTGATATCCAATGATGATGTCTAGTATTGAGTGATGAGAACCAATGATGATGTCTAGGGATGACAACCGTGATGGAAAAATACCTTCCTTGATAAGAGGGAGTGTTTAAGTATGTAACGTTAGAGTATATGCCTATTGTACTTTTATTGTATTATTGTTGTTCCTCCTTTAGACAGTGTTATTGATGTACTTGGTCATATAAATGTACTTGAAAGAATCAATGTAACGATTCTGTTGTACGTCAAGTCAATAATACCCACAATAGGCTGACCTAGTTTAATAAAAAGGTCACTCGTGTTCTGAGTATAAATAAAGAGGGTGCTCCTCTCATTTGTACACATATCACACTCAAGAAAGTATACATGGGAGAGAATAATATGGTGTTGGGATTATTATTAATCCTCCCTTTGACCACATAGTCTAATTATATATTTTCCTATCTTATGAGGTCTTCATCCCTCTACTAGTGCATGGGGAAACACCTAGGGGAAATCTTCAACTTAATCCACTCGATTGCATGAGTTTATGAGACTTAGGGACTAATCCCTATAATTTAGGAACTCACTCTAAGTGCTATCACTAGTCTCCTTCAGTTGACCCTGGTAGGTAAGCATATATGTTCAATTATGCTCAAGTTACTATCAGTTAGATCATAATATGTTAGCCTAGATCTAGTTTCCATGATTGAATGGAGTGTGGGCGAGTTTTCTCACCTACCCTCATCAGTTAATTGATTTTATACTAAGTTAGTTATCCATAGTTGCATTAGTGAGCTCCAGTGGTGATGTTTCCACATTGATTTAGCTCTGGAGTCAGTCTAAGTTGGTATATTTGGATCCTATATTAGTAATTCCAATTATCCTATATGCACAACCAATGTATTCCATATTTTTACTAATTCATGAATATAATCATATTATTCCAATTTTGTCCCATGCATGTGAAATTTTTCCATGATTAATTGAATACTCTATGCAAAATTATTCTCTCTCTTCTGCAACATTCTGTTCCATTTGAATTGATGTAGGCTAATCATCCTATGCTTCATATAATTTCACATGGTATCAGAGCAGGTATCCATACATGCCTCGAACCTCAAAAAATTCCATTGATGCACTAAAAGCCATTGAGTTTCCACATAATTCCTAGAATAATTGCATTTCTCCCTTTGGATTATGTCCAGAGAAGTCTATCTAGGTGTGGTGTACTCAGATAAAGTTCACATGTCAAAGTGAAGAATGTTTCAACTAAATTTATTTAAATCAGAGTTTGTTTTGTAGGTACAATTTCAACAAAAAAATTTAAGAAATGAAGCCAACTTTGAAAAGGTACTAAAACCTCTATAGATCATCTTCGAGGGCCTACCATAGCTTGCCTGAAAGGTATTTTTGTGATCTGAAATAGTTTTTTTGCGTAATTCAATTTGAGTCTCTGGATTGAGATATATGTTCAATTGAATATTGGAGGTTCGCAACAGCTTGCATCCGTCCCTACCCTCTATTTCGGCTTGATTTACGTCACTCCAAATGATGGGGTAGGTCAAGTTCATTATATTGTTTGAAATATCTCTTCGATATCTCAAACAGGTCTTCGACTAAATTTGATCCATTAACTGTAGAAGAAGTTGTGATTGAATTGGAAACATGACATCAATCATGTTTTTTGAGTTTTTATTTAAACTTACATACATGATTTGATTTACATGTACAGCTTCTTGGATTCAAATTTGTTCCTGAATTTGAAGAATAAATAACACAAACCTATATTGTACAACTCCAAAATGGATATGAGATAAATTCCCTTCTATCACCATTCAATTATGTTGAGTGGAAATTGAAGATGGTTGCATATCTTGAGAGACATGATCTCCTTGATGTGTCTTTTGGAGATGGTAAAGAATATTATGAAGATGAAAAATGATTGGATAGATTACTGTGAAAGAGAATGTGCAATAATTTGTATGGTAATGACTCCTAATATGTGTTATCTCATGGAATCTAATGAATATCCATTCGAGCTCTGGAGAAATCTAAATAGGGGCATTGGTGTGCAGAAATAAGTAGCTAATACTTGGAGAGAATCCAACACCTCATCAAGTGTTCTTCCTTCAAATGTCCCAGCCTCAATAATCTGTGATGAATTTGTTCAAGATGAATAAGAAGCAGAATATTCAACTCAATTAATTCAAAATGTTGAAAGTATCCTTGTAGGGAATCCTTCTCTTGTTGCTCCAGAAGTTTATGAGATCTCAAATATGTCATCTTCTCATACGAATGATCCATAAGAAGACATTCAAACTTCCATTGTTGAAGAAAAAATCTCCTTCCATCCTACTTAGTCATTCTCTAGTGATTCTTCTATTCAAAATTATGGGAAAGGTTTGTGAGTGAAATCTCAAGGAGCCAAAGAGAAATTTGATTCCTCTCTCTCCAATCATGTTGCTGGGATGAAAAAAAGTGATAGTTTGTATGTTTTGGAAGAAATATCATATTTTACGAGTGATCCATTAACCCTTATTGATATATTTCTTCCAACAAATTCCGACATGATTGATTGCATCAATACTTAGAGTTTTGTTGAAGAAGGAGAACATAGTGCATCTTCCATCTCAGTGGTGCACTTGGAACCTTTGTTCCTCATTCTTGGATCTGATATCACCTTAATTGGTTCAAATTTCAATTTTCAAGAGCCTTCAGTCATGCTTGTAGTTGTTCTCATTAATTTTGGTGTGAAAAATCAAGCACCTCAAGTCTCCTTCAAAAATTCTATTGCTAGGGATTCTATATTAGTTTCTTCTCATGAATTTACTGATGTGATGGATAGTGTTTCATTGGATATTTTGGAAGCTATATCATATTATGGAGCTCAAGCATTCGCTCTCCATGGTCCCAAGCCTCCTCCTCCTTCCTACATGATCACATGCACACTTCCTTACAGTGATGATGGATTTGGAGACATCATACTTTTTCCTAGACATTTTTTCCTCACATATGGAGATGATTTTATCTCACATGGTTCAATGTTAAAGCATGCAAGATATCAGTTTCTTGGGTTTACCTCACATGGTTCGAATTCTTAAGCACGTTTTCTCTCTCATCAGTGTACCTGAGTTGAGCATATTCATGTTCTTCCAAAGAAGAAAATTAGTCTAGACATAATCCTTCTTGTAGTTGTATATGTTCATGATTAAGTTGAGCATATTCCTCTTCTTCCAAAGAGGAAAATTCCTCTAGACATAATCATTTAGTTTGGAGGGGTTCAAATGCACAGTCCTGAGATACTAGTGCAAACAAGGACCATAACTCTACCAATTGCATCTCTGTGGAGCAGCATTGTAGAAACATTTTTCACAAGTTTTTGATATGAAATATTGATCATGATTTTCCTTCATTTTGAGTGGGGAGCCGGGGGGGGGGGGGGGGGGTGTTCCCATGAGGTTTTCCCCATTTCCTCGGTTTTATTAAGTAGTTATTATTTTTTGTATTTAGATTTCATGCATGACGTTTGGTCTTAGTTTCCACGGCCCAAGTTGTCCAAAGTCAGAATTAAGGGGGGGTGTTGGCATTATTATTTATCCTCCCTTTGACCACATAGTCTAATTGTCTATTTTCCTATTTTAAGAGGTATTCGTCACTTCACTAGTGTATGGGGAACAAACCTAGAGGACATATGCCACTTACTGCACCTGATTGCATGATTTTAGGATCCCCAAGGACCAATCCCTATTTTAGGAACCCACTTCGAGTGCCATCAATAGTCTCCTTTAGTGGAACTTGGTAGGTAATCAATTATGTTCAGTTATGCTCTAGTTACTATTAGTTATATCACAATCAGTTACCCTAACTCCAGTTTCCATGATTGCAGGGAGTGTGGGTGACTTTTCTCACCTACCCTCATTAGTTAATTAATTTTAGGCTAAGTTATCTATCCGTAGTTGCATTAGTGAGATCTAGTGGTGATTTTTCCACACCAAGTTAGCTATGGAGTCAGTCTGATTTGAATCCTATCTTAGGGATTTGAATTCTCTTATATGTACAACTAGTGTATTCCATATTATTTAATGATTAATCTTCTGTTTTCTTTAGGGTTTATCCTATCTTTGTTGGCATTACACTTGGTGATGGAATATATAGTAAATAAGTTGTTGGGTTTTCTCCCTTGTGGTTTCCCAGGATAAATCTCTGTGTTTTTTTTTTTTTTTGTGCTTGTACTTCTTTCGGTGATCAATCAAATATGGTTATGATGTTTTGATGCTAAATGTATTAATATCTTGTATAACCATTAAAATTCTAACACAATGGAATTGAACTTAGTGATGAATCTTTCCTTGATTTTAATTCACTAGCTCTTAAATTCATAAGTTCTACCTCCAATTGATTCCCCTAATCTCATCTTGCATTCCAAAGAGGGAGGATAGCTCGGTGCATATTCTATTTGGATTCTTTAAATGTGATAGAGTAGGTCCATAGAGATAGAATAACATAGCAACCTAAATTCTTGATCCATCATTTTCAATTATAAGGACTTCTCTATGGTTGAATTTGGTTCCCATTGTGATTCTGTAGAGTCCCTTCATCCTCAAGAGAACGTTTACTCTCAATTTCAATTCAAAATAATTGAATGGAGTAAGAATATGTTTGGCATATAGTTCCATTTCTTCCATAGACATTCTTTTGATGGCTCCTTCCACTTGCAATAAGTCTTAATTTTATGCAAAACTAGTATACTAACTTCTTTAAAACACCTAAAGCTCTGATACCATGTAGAATATTGGAGCGTAAAGACCCGAGTTCTAAATAAGAGAGAAATAAATATACAATAGATCAACAATGTAACATAATTATGTCATAAATGTGTAAACAATTAAATAAGAGACAGTAGATCTTGTAAAAACATTAAAATTGTCATATTAGAGGTAGTGTACAATTAGAGATGGGAAAAATACATATAGGAAATTCAAATTAGGTCTTTTGAGGAAATTTGAATTCCTCGTATGGTACATGAGATCCTATCTAGGGTTCAATAGAGCCATAATTCCATTTGTTATCCATGGAAACTATATGAGTTAAGCTAACAACCCCATAATGACCTTAAGCTGTACCTAAGTGGACTTAGATTCATAAATGCTAGGTGAAACTGATTGTGGGCTTATAAATGCGGCCCTGATCCCTAAAATTGACTTAGCTAATGCACTAGGATCTTAATAATATATACCAAGGTCAATTATTGTTAGTTAGGATCATTATTAGTGAAGTGGGAATGCATGTATTACTCCCATAACTCTATTTGTAGAGTATCTTTCATAAAATCAGAGAAAGAATTCCCAAATCATGTAATACAACCTCACTAATTGCGGATAGATGGTTAACAACCCTATAAATGGTAGCTAGGATATAAATAGTAGTTTAGGGACCTTAGAGCTTAGGAAGAAGCTCTAAGGTGACTCAGATGGCCAAATTGGATGCAACATGGAGTGGTAGTCTCATGAGACAATAAACTAAGTCCTAGGTGGGAGAGTGATGCCATGGGGAGGGTTATTAGGCCCTAGCAGGATGATACATGAATATGTTTGAATTTTGTTTATTATGTCTTACTATGGTTGAATTTGATTAGTAAGTTTGAATTTGTTTGACCATAAGTAAGGGTTATGTCAAACTACACCATTCACCAACTAGCATGCCACATCGTGACATTACTCAAGGCTTATGTTGAATTCTAGTGTTTCTCAATGGTTATGTCACATCACAACATTAAACTTGGATAATTTTATATGGAATTAATGGGTTCCTCGATGGTGGACAATGTTCAATTATTTGGAATAAAGGAAACATGCATACATAATGTTGCATTATTGCGGTTATCTCCATAGTTGAGTATGATTTACCATGGTTCAACATGTTTGATCATGGTTGGCCATGGGTGACCATGGTTAAACATGGTTTCACTAGTTGAACATTGTCTACTATGGTTGATGATGGTTTCCTATGTTTGACCATGGTTGATAATGATTAAACATGGTTAACCTTGTTTTTCCGTGGTTGACTATGGTTGACTATGTTTAATAATGGTTAATGATAGTTGTACATGGTTGATAATTATTGACTATCATAATGATGGTGGGGCGCATTTAACTATGGTTGGCCATGCTGGACCATGATTAAAGTTTTTTACCATGTAGGACCATGGTTTAATATGGTTGATTTTGGTTTATCGTGTTTGACTATGGTTGAATTTGATCACTATGCCTAACTTTGTTTAACCATCATTAAGGGTTATGTCAAATTGCATCGTTGATCAACTATCGTGTCGCATTGTGACATTGCTTAAGGGTTGTGTTGAATTTAATGTTCCTTAATTATTATGTCACATCACAACATTCAAGTCAACTAATTTTATATTAGAATTTATAGGTTACTCAATGGATTACTATGTTGAATTATGATATCCATTACTATGGTTAACTATGATTGGACATGGTTCACTATGTTTGAGCATGGTTCGACATTATTGACTATGTTTAACTATGGATTCCCATGATAATGAAAATGATAGTGATGAGGAGGATGACAATGCATATTCTCTAGATTAAAAAATAGATTTCGATGAATCCAACATTGAGAAGGAGAGAACTAGTCTAACACTCTTGGTAGCCACAATGACTTATATCTCTCAACCCCAAACTCTAAAAAAAAACTCGTGCATCAAAATTACTAAGGTGACAGTGTTGGTTGATAGTGGAAGTATACACAATCTTATAGACTTCATGTTAGAAAATTAATTAAGCATATTCATCTACCTTACCTCTATTTTCTAAGTCTCAATATCGAGGAACAAGAGTACCTCATTTGAAGGAAAATGCCATAAGGTATAATTATATATAAATGACTACAAATTAAATTTGCTTATGTATATGATGGAAATTGGAGGATTCGACATTGCCCATAGATACCAGTTGTTGGAAACACTTTGTACAATGGGGTTAAATCTAGAAGAAAAATTTATTAGATTATTTTAAAATGGATAGAAATAAAATATTCATGGTATCGAAATTCCTCCCCAAATTGTTTCATTTAATAAAATGGAAAAATAATTAAAAAGAGATCTCTGTTAGGATTATTAATCCTCCTTTGTCCAAATTTGGTCATATGTCTAAATCGGGAGTCCATCCAGTCTATTTATAGTCATTAACACCATTGAGTCCACTTGACCTAATTGGGGCACATGTTTCAGTTACTAAAGTGTGGGGAAAACTAATTGAGGCTCACTGCCACTGATTCCACTTGATTGCATCAGTTTAGGAGCCTCCTAGACCAATCCCTACAATTTAGGAATCCACTGGGAGTGCCGAAACCAACCAAGGTCAGTTCACTTTAGTTCTAGTCCTTTACATTCAGTTAGCGCTAGGTTTACTTGACTGAACACATGTGGGGTGCATTTCTCACCTACCACTGTCAGTTAACCTTAGTCAACAATGAATGTAACACTTGAGTTATGTTTTAGAGCTTCGATGAACTCTAGTTATGGTTTAGACAAGGTCAGTTAACTATTGAGTCCTTCGATAGTGATTTAGACAAGGTCTTGGTTACCTACAGTCAAGTAGAGTCTAATCAATTCAAACTTCCTCATGTGGATTTGAATTGCTTGTGTCTATTAAAGCCATTGTACTTCATTGTAATTATCTATCTAATTACTCTTTGATTAATGAAAAGCATTCACAGTTGCAAGCCATTTTTGCACTATTTCATTCTTCAATAACTGAGTAAATTGTGTGATCTATCATGTGAGTTGTGTGTTTGTCCACAGATCTATGTGTTTAATTTAATATGGTATCAAAGCCTCGATGGACAAGGCACTTCTCCTCCTCAGATCTCCTACTGGATCATTTTTTTGTTTTGCGGGTACAACTTCGAAATGATTTCATCTTTGATGAGAAAAGGTCTATGTCGGGTGTCTATTGGGCTAGGTAAAGAGTGTTTTAGTAAGATTAATTGGCTGAATAAAAGTGATGGAGCTTTTGGAACATCCAGCACCATAAGCATCCTTGATCTAAAAATCTCGGCCTCCACTCTCTCTGATGAAGTTGTTCAAGATAAAGAAGAAGTAGAAGCTTCTACACAGTCAATTCGAATTGAAGATAGTCTCCATGCAGTGAATCCTTCTCCTAATGCTCTAGAAGTTCATGAGATCTCTGATATCTCATCTTCTCATATTGCTGAAACAAAAGAAGAAATTCGAATCTCTGATATTGAAGAAAAATTCTGCTGCACTTCCATGCAAACATTCACCGAAATATCATATTACCAGAGTGATCCATTCGCTCCCCATGATCTATATTTTCCAGCAAATTCCTGCAGGATTGCATGCACCAAAATTCAGAATTTTGAAGAAGAAGAAAGCTGTGCATCCATTGTCTCGGTTAACCATTTATTTGAATATGATATTAACCTTATTGGATCTGATATGATATTTCTTGGTTTAATATATCAAATTCATAATCTTTTAGTACCACTTGTAGTTGTTTGCATCAACGGTGTGAAGAAACAAGTACTGCAAGTCTCCTACAAAACTGCTGCTGGGGATTTGATTCCATTTCACAGTTTTGGATCTGTTTTGAACCTATTTAGATCTGATTTACTTTTTGATCTGATATTATTTGGTTCATATTTTAAAATCCAAAAGCCTTCAGTCATTCTTGTAGCTGCTCTCACCAATTCCGGTGTGAAAAATCAAGTACCGCACTTTCTCTTCAAAATTGCTGATGGGGATTTGGTGTTAGTTTCCTCATATGAGGTTGCTGATATTTTATTATATGATTCATTATCTATTTCAGAAGCTATATCATACTATGGAGCTCAATCATTCTCTCTGAACAGTCCCAGTGCTTCTCTACCATTGATCACATGCTCATCTCCTCACAGAACTAGTAAAGAGGAAGATTTTCTGCATCCGCCTGGACACCTGCTCCTAACACTTGGGGCTGTTCTTACCACTCATGGTTTTCTATTCATGGATGCAACATATCTGTTTCTTGAGTGTTCCTCACACTCTCTGAATTCTTAAGAACCTTTTCTCACTTTTCAGTTGACTTCAGTTGCTCTACATGGGTCCAGTCTTCATCCGGTAGCTGTCTATATTTTTGATTTAGTTGAGCATATCATTCTTCTTCCAAAGAGGAAGATTCCTCCAGACATAATTATGGAGAGGTTCACATGCTAGGCCCCAGGTTACCTGTGCATAGAAGAACCAGATTGATCCTGATTCTACCTGCTTAATTAGAGGGGGGGATTTTTTCCCATGTGGTTTTTCCCTAGCACCTTGTTTTTGAGCAGCTACTTTACTTTACTTGATGTAATGGGTGACCTATGGTCTTAGTTACTAGGGCCCACAGATTTTCCAAGTTATCATTGAAGGGGGGTGTTAGGATTATTAATCCTCCCTTGTCCAAATTTGGTCATATGTCTAAATCGGGAGTCCATCTAGTCTATTTATAGTCATTAACACCATCAAGTCCACTTGACCTAATTGGGGCACATGTTTCAGTTACTAAAGTGTGGGGAACACTAATTGAGGCTCACTGCCACTGATTGCACTTGATTGCATCATTTTAGGAGCCTCCTAGACCAATCCCTACAATTTAGGAAGCCACTGGGAGTGCCGAAACCAACCAAGGTTAGTTCACTTCAGTTAATGACTAGTCAAGCTAAGTTAGGAGTCAGTTACATTCAGTTATAGTCCTCTACATTCAGTCAGCGCTAGTTTTACTTGACTGAACACATGTGGGGTGCATTTCTCACCTACCACTGTCATTTAACCTTAGTCAACACTGAATGTAACACTTGATTTATGTTTTAGAGCTCTGATGAACTCCGGTTATGGTTTAGACAAGGTCAGTTAACTATTGAGTCCTCTGATAGTGATTTAGACAAGGTCTTGGTTACCTACAGTCAAGTAGAGTCTAATCAATTCGAACTTCCTCATGTGGATTCGAATTGCTTGTGGCTATTAAAGCCCTTTTACTTCATTGTAATTATCTATCTAATTACTCTTTGATTAATGAAAAGAATTCACAGCTGCAAGCCATTTTTGCACTGTTTCATTCTTCAATAACTGAGTAAATTGTGTGATCTATCATGTGAGTTGTGTGTTTGTCCACAGATCTATGTGTTCAATTTAATAATCTCAATACATTTTTTTACATTGCTATTGTACTGAAGGAATTGCGAATGGTAGTCAAAATGTTGTTAGAAAGAAATTAGAGAAAATCATAGGAAAACATAGTAACATCTTCCAACACCCTCCTCGCGGACTTCCCCTATCAGGTTCTAGGGATCATCTCATAGAATTGGTTCCATGTTTAGATCCAATTAGTAAAAATACATATAGAGAGTCTCACAATAAAAAATAAGAGATTGAACGGTTGGTACAGTAATTATTAGACTCTGGTGTGATTACACCTAGTAAGAGTCCTTTATCATCCCCATTCATACTTGTAAGGAAAAAGGATGGATCATATAGACTTTGTATTGTTGATCAAACATTAAAAAAAAATACCATAAAGGACAAATTTCCCATCGCTTTTATCGATGAATCATTGGACGAGATCCATGGTGCAAAGTATTTCTTTAAGTTAGACCTAAGATCAGGATATTACCAAATTATTAGAATTAAAAAAGATGATATTCCCAAAACTACTTTTTGCACCCATGAAATCTTGTATGAATTTCATGTCATGCCTTTTGGTTTATCCAATGCTCCTACAACATTCCAATCTATTATGAATGACTTATTCCATCCATAGATGAGAAAATTTGCACACGTATTCTTTGATGATATCCTTATTTACAACAAAATTTGGTGCTCACACCTCAAGCATGTAGAGACAATTTTAAATTTCCTAGAACAAAATAAGTTCTATTCTAACAAATATAAATGTTGTTTTGGGGGAAGAGAGATAGAGTTTTTAGGACATGGAATTTCATGTGAAGGCATCAAGAAAGAGCTAAAAAAAATTGTGGAAATTACTGAGCGACCCATCCCAGATCAATCACATCATTAAGGGGATTCCTATGTATGACAAGTTACTATAGAATATTAGTTCGTAGCTATGCACATATTGTGGTGCCACTAACAATGCTATTAAAAAGGGATGCTTTCAAATGCGATAAAGATGTTGAAGAATGCTTTGAAAATTTTAAAACATTAATGACATCCACTCCAATCTTGGCAACCCCAGATTTCATCAAAACATTTATCCTTGAATGTGATGCTTCTAGAACACATGTAGGATCCATGCTCATGAAAGTTAATAATTCCATTCCCTTCAAAAGTCAAATTTTAAAACTGAATGAGAAAACAAAATCTACTTATCGCAAATAAATGTTGGCAATAATGCATGGCTTTGTCAACAACACTTGGGAGATAAATTTCTCTTCGAATTAGATCATAACAGTTTGAAGTATTTCCTAACCTAGAAGAATATTTCATTAGAGCAACACAAATGGGTGAGAAAAATCGATGTTTTTTATTTCCACATCCTTTCTAAAAAGAGTAAGGAAAATTTGACTGCAAGAATCTTATCAAGAAAACATGAAAATGATTTCACACTATGTGGCATTTCCATAGCAATTTCTGAATACATTTTAGAAATTAAAACCAAGATGTTCATTTCTAGATTAGTTAATAACCTGAAGATGAAACTACTTGGAAGAATCAAAATTTTAGATAAAAAGACTTTTTCAAGAGGAAAAAATACAAGACCTTGATATTCAATTATGAATCAAAGGGCATCATATATAAACAACCTTCATAGACAGGCTTCAATCATGTGTAAATCACAGCATTTGGGAATCCATCTGATCACTACAGGAGCAACTATCAGTATTTGCTGTCTTGTACAAAAAGAGAGGAAGAGCCCTCAAGAAAACAAGACTAGCGCTCAGCAAGAAGAAACCAATGAACAATTTCCCAAGATAGATCATGCTGATCTATGAGGAAAAAGATTGACCACTGTGCTATTCCCTCCTGAGCATAAAACGTAGGCTGAAATTTTCTTCAAGGACGACTCAGATCCAGTATATCAATAGAAAAAGCAAATCAAGTGCCAAAAAAAAGAGGGGACTGAGTCCCACCACTAAGCTTTTAAAAAATCATAAAATTCCCATGATCAATGATCATGCCATCCATATACTCAGTAAAGATTCCAAATCCAGGATCTAAAACCAAAGCCTTCTTTAAGAGACAATCAGCCTGCTGATTATGATCACGATAGATATGCTTAGGTGTCAACCAAGAGAAGTTTAACATAAGGGACCTTATATCATTGCACCAATGTCTCAATCTAGGAGAGTCCAAAGAAGTAGTCTTGTTTTCCCAGTTTATAATGACTAAGGAATCTCCAAAGATAGTAAGGAGAGGGATCCCCATATGCTTTGATACTACAAGTAGAGCCCATAGAGAAAGAACTTTAGCTATGGTATTTATGCTTATGCCACAACCTAGAGAGAAGCCGAGAGTGTGTGAGTCACTCAGAAGCAGCACAAACCCTGCACCCCCAAAGTTCTCTGCAACAACCCCATCGAAGAAGCCACAAGGAAAATGGATCTGAGGGTTGGTTCCAATACATCTTATCTTCTTCTTTAGATTTGGGATAGGGTATAAGTGGAAAAGAGATTCAACCTGTTGTATGATACTAAACACTGAAACCTTTTTGTTTTAAAAAATACAACAGTTTCTCATTTTCCATATGCTCCAAAAAATAAAAAGAGGCAGATAGCTAAAAACAGAGTGTGCTAAAAATATCTTGTACCAAAGTTCTAAATAGGAGCTGACAGAGTGATTTTTTAAAGTTGGAATACAAAACTGCTCACATATAGTAGAGAAAACCCTCTTGGTCATAATGCAATCAATGAAGAGATGTTGAATTGACTCTTCTCCCTGCCTACAGAGGGCACACACACCAGGACCCTCCCATCCGCATTTTAAGAGATTGTCCCAATTTAACACTCAATTCTTAACAACGAGCCAAATAAAGCACTTGATTTTTGAAGGAATGCTGAACGACCATAGGAGGTCCAAAACTTGATACTGATCAGAGGTGGGATCATGAAGGTGTTTATCAATAAGATCATACCCCAGAGCAGCAATTATATCCCCATTATGACTATTATGAGTCCAGATCAAAGAATTGTTCAGATTGTTTAGTCTGATTCTGCCTTGTTCGAGCCCTGAAATAAATTTATTCCACAGTAATTTCCACTCAACTCCCAAATCCAGATCTTCGGTAGCGAGCCAGTATCACTGAGCCTCTGGTGAAAAATTTCGGGCATGTGCCAGAGAAGTGATGCCATAATCCTCCAAATAATCACAGAAATCCTAGGGGAAGACAAACAGGGAATCAAAGCTCACAATCGGATCTGATCCAATGCAGATATCTTCCCCATTCCCCACTCAGCAAGATAGACATCTTCTAGCCCAAGACAGAGTAAGAATAAAGCCTTTCCAAATCATTGAGACACCATTGACAGGAAAAGACTTTTGATGAATCCAAGTCAGCATAGAGTTATTTTTTAGATATTTTGTGGACAGTAATTGATGCCATATCCCAGTCCCATTTAGAGCCATCTAAAAGCTTTTCTCTAACGTCCTCGACCCTCTGACCGACAAAGAGGATGCTACCATAACCATAAACATCTGGGAAACTAGCCCCATGAACATGAACATGAACATACATAAATGTTATAATAAAATGATTAAAACATAAATCATGCTAATATGCATAGTCATTCACATACACAGTGGAAGCAACATACATGCATTCAGGCATTCAACATGTTCATCATAATTCATTAAACATCAAATATAATTGCAGAGACGAAATGGTCAAGAATACTCATCTTATAAAGAAGTCGTCCCGCATCTAGCTATGTCGCTGCAACGTTCCACTCAACCATAGGCTAGCGTGTTCCCTAATCTCTCAGCAACACTGCCACCCCCAAGCTGGGCATGATTCCCCAAGGAATAAGGAACAAACAGGCTTACACATAGCCAAGGATACACTAATTAGCCAAGCCAACACAGTAGGGTTTATCAGGCTATCAAGGAGCTGGGAAAAGATGAATGCTAAGCTCGGGAGCTCATTGAAGAGCTAAGGACTCCTACACCAGAACTAGCCTGACCTCTAGGACACCCACACTCACCCAACACCGGGAAATTAGTCCCTTCTCTACTACACAGTCCCTCAGGCCCTAACCCCCCTTTCCATTGCTACTCCAGGGTTGTGGAGAAGAAAGCTAGCCCTCTAGCTCTGTTTGTGTAGCTCCCAAACACCCCAAGGTTTATCAAGCAAACCAAGCCTTCATCCAACGCTAGCATAGTCTGAAGACCAACCATTGCATACATGCAGCCAACAAGCGGTTCACAGCTTAGACATGGAAAAATGATCCTTGATTCATTCGTGGCCCTATCGCGGCCAAAACGACTCAATAAGAGCCATAGAAACCCAAAAGTAACTCAAACCCATAGCAACGAAAAATGTGGGGAAGACCATAGCCTTTGACTTAATAATGAAGCAACGGGACAAATATGCAGCCCGAAAATGGAAGAGGAAAGTTAGGTTCTTAGCTGGGCAGGGGAAAAACATATACACAGGCCACAAAATTTGTAAGGATAACATGCACACCCAGAATGTGAATGGATTATCCACAAGAAATAGTGGGTGACAGAGAAAATGTCTCCTCAGCTCGCTTCCTAGGTAAAATGATGAAGAATCCCCAACCTATGCATGAGGAGAACAACTTCAGTCGGTGCGTGAGGAAAAAAAGAACGGTTCTCTGTGGGAGCATGGACAAGGATGGAATCATGGGGTAGTGGTTTCCCTACCCACGTGAATATGGAGAGTTTGCTAGTGGAGTGGGCGTGTGGGAAAGGGCTAACAATCCTGCCACCCACCACTTCCCACCAATAACTGCCCAACTAACATCAGGGTTTTTAATGGCTGACACATGGATTTTCCCATAGGCTCATGGTTTAACAACCCCCCCCCCCCTTATCCTTAGGAAAATCATGCCCTTTTTATTATCGTTGCATCGTCATAGCTGGTTGTAGGTTAATTTTGATTAAAGTGCATATGTACATGATGCCAAAACTATAATGTGCCAGATAGCACGATATAACATCCGCAATGATCCCAATTGCCGAAACATAACACAACCAAATTGATGGTGGGGTTTTTCCTTTAGCTCCACACCACAATCAATTACAATATACAAATCTTGTATCTTTTAATGCGAACGGGGTCAAAACTGGGTTGTTACATTCCCCTTCCCCTTGGAATAACACCGTCCTCGGTGTTTCAATACATAGGAATACATATACAATTTACACATCCAAAATTTTAAAATTTTGCAGATCTGTCCCATGTTCAATTATTTACTTTGAACTTTCAGGACCAAGCCCTTTGGCTTCCATGAGCTTCTCCTACTGGTTCTTAGCTTTCGGCTCATCCCCAAGTCTAGGAAATTTTTGGCTGCTACCTTCTTGATGTTCTCTCGTTGGGAAGTCCTGGCGGTAATGATGTCCTCCGCATTTCCAACATTTCGCTGCCTGCTTCACCTTTTCTTGATCAATTTCCTTTGATTCTTCATGCCTGGAATGTTTCTCAATGGACCAATTGGACGAATGCCCCATCATTGATCCACTTTTCTTTCCCTTGTGGATTGCTCCGATAAGGCTTTTTACCTCCTTTTGCAAACATATAGAGTCTTGTAAAATATGGTGGTTCATCTCATTCTGCCTTTTCTGTATCTTGAGCATCTCTCCAAGATTTTCTTAGGTCTTGGCAATTGTTTGAAGGAGACTTCCAGCCAAGTTCGACAGCTTTTGGTCTGCTGCCATGATCAATGTGCACGACTGGATTTCAATTTTTTTCAGCTGTGAAATGCACCATTGTAATTCTGTTAGACCAAGCATAATATAGGAATTAAAATCAGTCAATTAATTTCCCAATTGGCATGACAGTCCAAGTCTTATCAAGGAGAATTTCATATTTTTCATGCCTTCCCAACAGGTACATGAGCTCATTCATGTCCATTCTTTGGTAGGGAATTAACTATTCCAACATTCGTAATTTATTTTTAAGCAAATAGACACATTTTATTTCCAGCCATACATGCATTCAACAACCTTCTGTTTTCACAAATGCATAAGTATATATATACATATAGACAAAAAAGGAAAGAGAGAGCAGCAAGAGTTTTTTCCCCTCTTTGTCTTGTTCCATTTTGGAACTCGCACCACCACTGTGGCTTTCATGCTCTTAGCCTCTTTCACTTCACTGTGAATGCTGGACCAACCCTTCTTGGCCATGACACTTAGTGTCTTCAGTCTATTCTAGACCTTTCAACCATGGAGCCTCCCCACATGGTTTGTCTACAACTCTTGGCTTCTAGGGCCTTCACAGTCCCACTAACACCTTTTTCATTATTGCTCATTTTGAGCTCTTTAGGATAGTCACATGTCCACATGCACCTCTAGGATTCCCTCATAATCCTCGCTCCCAGCGATAGCTATATTCAAACATTGAATAGATTCACATGTTTAGTTTATTCTCATCGGTTTGTCTCTAAACAATACTTAGAAGATTATAACCAAACCATATACACAAGTATATTCATAAGCAAGAAGTTGCAAGATAATCCAATACTTATCTGTATTGTGTGTTTCCTCATTGGTCCACGGGGTCCCGCTTTGCTTTGCAAGCCTTGGAATTTCCTATGGACTTGGATGTTAGGTTAGCATGCAGGCTACTCCACAACATCAAATAATTAATGTCCAGCCAATACACCTTCATGCCGAATGGGCTTGCAACAAATTAGCCAAGGCAACACAGTTGGGTTTATTAGGCCATGCACTTATATCAACAACTAATCAGCCAAGCCAACATAGTTGGGTTTATTAGGCCATCAACAATAAAACATGCACTTATATCAACAATAAACGACCATTTCTAGGTCCAGGATCTACTATGGATCCCCAGGCATATAACAACCCTATTTTAGTGACATCTTCACCACATCCTTTTATACATATCAAGCACAGTCATGCCAACCTATAGTTGGGTTTATCAGACTGTCCAGCCAAGCCAATACACAATTGGGTTTATCAGGCTGTAGGCAATCAAGCCAATACATTACTGGGTTCATCAGGCTACTCAGCCAAGCCAGCTAACAGTTGGGTTTATCAAACTGTAGGTAGTCAAGCCAACACTATAACGTCCCCACAATCTCCACAACATCCTTTTCCCTTTAGGGTACAACACCAAACTGCATCTATTTAGCCTCGAAACACAAGCAGTATAAACAAACTCATCAGCTTTATTACTCTAAAACTATAGTCATGTTTCATATCATTCACTATTAAGTATTGAGACACCAGGAGTGCGTCCACTCCCTAGGGTGTAGTCAATATTGAAAACCCTTTCATGACTCGACATCGGGAAAAGTGTGCACCCCTTTCCAATGTGAGCCATGTAGGCCCTATTCATACTCAAGCAATCTGTCATAATGGAAATAAAATCAAACATGATCTGCATATGGAATTTAACAATTTGAAATGCATATTCTTAGCTAGGGTCACAGAACACTTATCCATTTGTTGATGCAGTATTCCTTCGTTAAGGAGGAATGGGGGCTCCCTTCTCTGAGTTGACAGTCCCTCGGTTTTCCATCCCAACTCCTTTCACATTCCATATCCACACATGTCTTACTGACATAATATATACCATCTCACTCATGTTTCTTACCAAACATGCAGTGCAGATGGGACATTTCCAAAATATCCAATGGAGTTTCACCCGAAACCCATTTCCAAGATAGGGGAAACCCTCCCCATGAAGTTTGGCTCCTACATGCCATCACACATGGTATTCCTGTAGCGTGTACCCCTGGCACATTCATCAAGTAGCCAAACAGTCAATCAATATCTACTAATACAATCCAAATTTGATTGTTCCATAACCAAGCAATGGTATTAGTAATTAAATTCAATATGAATTTGCAACTCTGTCTACTATAGAAATTGATTTGCTTAGCAATGAGGTGATCCTCATTTGTTGGTCTCTTGTGAGCAGCACCATTCTTCCCATTATGATTTTATGCTTACTAGCATAACATGAACACCCACCTATAATGCATCCTCCTGACACAATTCTATGCAAGCCAATAGTGATTAGTAGTTGTCAGCAATTTCTCAAATCTAAAATTTACAAATTCAAATTAACAACTCATTCTACATATAGACTAATTTCACATCCATGAGAATCTTCTCATGAGGTTTGGCTCTTTCACAGGGTAGATTTCAGCCTTTGTCATGGTCTTACCCATATTTCCATGCCCCAACCAATCTACCTAAAACCTAAACCTCAATCAGCCAAACAAGTGTAAGTCTTGATGCATATAACTTTTTCATTGCTGCAACAATCACTGGAGCATTTTCAGAATTATAGAATTCAAATACTTCCAGTTGTTAGCATATCAATATCACTAAAACTCATTTACTTCACGTGAGTCATTATCATACTGAAATTGCAAGGTATAGTCACATAATTTATGCAATTTAAATGAAGTGTTTAGATACTCCTTACTTCACAAGCGTATCATTTCTACCACCTTGCCCTTCCATGGAGCATTTCCGGCATCCAATCGATCATGACTACCCTCTTCATGCACTTACCATCCTGCATTCATAACAGCTCTTGAAATGGTTCTAGAATTATCATCAATTCATCATTTCAGCCATTAGTTAGTCATGATAAACACACATTATCTCGATGCATTTTCAGCATCCCCATGCCATAATTTCTATGTACACAAGATTATAAAATATAATATAGTTAGAAAGACAGGGTTTAAGGGACTTTCCTTTTCAAAACCCTCATCTTTCCTTGGAAATCCTCTTCTGCATAATAGTCGGTTTGACTTCATGGTCTTTGCTATCTCTAGGCATGCAATCCTTGGATTGTCCATATTGACAGCAACACAATTCTTTTCAGCAACCGCTAGTACTTTTCTGCTCCTCATTCAAATTCTGGTGATTCTCCCTTGTTCACTACTGGATAATCTTTCCAACACCTATCCCCATGCTCCATTCTAGCTTTGGATGTGAAAACCACAACACTTCTAGAAGGATGATTTTCACCAAAAATTATACACTTTTACATACAACCGTATTCTGGTCCGAATTGCCAACTTCAGCCACCTAGAATTTTTCTTCCTTTTCAGCCTTGAAATTGCTGAAAAATCCACTAGAAAAACAACTGAATTTCGCTGAGAAATCCCACCTTGAAAAACTCAAAATTTCCTTTGTCAAATCGGGTCTCATCCCATCTAAAATTACGACACTTCGGCAGTCAAAACAACTAGCTTTCTCTAATGCCCATCGATGGCCTGATCGTCTATTTTCCTCCGACGTGTCATATCCATAGTTGTCTAAGCTTGCAAACTTTATCGATGATGCTGAGGAATATTATCGGCGATGAAAGTATAGCGATGATTGAAACCGTTAACCACTGCGGCATCGGTTATCGGAAGCACTATGCTTCGGGTGGATAATTCCTTAGGCATCCACAATGGCGGGCAACAAACCATCTGTGGGTTCCACGAACCATACAACCTATCGGCGATTGGAACCACTAAACACTATGTGTCGGCGATCCAGACATCTAACTTCTTCCGAAGCATCGGCGGTCCAAACCACTAACCTTCTCCCAACGCATTGGCAGACTAATCCACTAACCTTCTCCAACGTATCGGCGGTCAAAAGCACTATGCATATGGTGGATAGTTCTTTAGGTAGCCGCAATGGCAGATTCACGAACAACTAAATTCTTTAGACGTTCATCGGCGGTCCGTTCAACTAAATTTCTCCAATTTCGTTCATCGGTGACCTCATCACTAAAATTTTCTGATGCTTTTAACACTTCGGCAAAATTTTCTTTGCTTGTCCACCACCACGTCGGCTCCTTCATCATCTATTTGTCTCTGGTGTGTCGACTGCTCCATTGTCTAATTTTCATCGACATTTCGACGGTTTGATCTTCTAACTTTTTTCGACATATCGGTGGACTCATCAACTAAATTTTGTCGACGCTCATCGACGATCCCATCAAATAAATTTTGTCGACGACGGTGACGTTTCGGGGACTCCATCTTCTAATTTTCGCTGATCCAATCAACTAATCTTCACCGATGTTTCAACGGTCTTCCAGAGATCTCCGCTGACACTGCGGCTCCTCGATCAACTAAATTTCGTCGATCCAATCAACTAAATTTTTTCATCGTGTCAGAAGACCAAACAACTAATTTTCGGTGAAACTTCCTTTATCTTACACCGATGTATCGGCCGTTCGAACAACTAAAAATTTCCGATGTTTTCAACACTTACACAAATTTTTGAAAAAATTTCTTTCCGGCAAAAATTTCCTTTCCTTTACCACCGCTCCGTTGGCTCCACTTCTTTTATTTTCCGCCGATGTATCGACGCCTTCATGATCTATTTTCCGTCGAAAGTCTCGGTGCTCCATCAACTAAACTTTGTCAGCATTTTGATGGTCTTCGGCTGATCTCTGCTGACACTGCAGCTACCTCATCATCTATTTTTCATCGATGCTAGATCTATATTGGATGATATTTCAACCAATTGAGTCGACATTTCGGCGGTCTCGTTAACTATTCTTCGCCGATCGCTGATGGTCTGTGTCGGATGGCCTTTCGACAAAAAGGGCCGATGTTTCGGCGGTCTTCGGCTGATCTCTACCAAAACTGCGGCTCCAACTACAACTATTCTCTGCCAACGATATGATGAACACTTAGAAGAATTTACAAAAATTTCTTTCAGCTGTCCTCCGTCGGGGAAGCTTTCGCCTAGCTCTCCGCTGCATCAGAGGAGCTTCCCACTGAGTCTCCCAATGAGCCAATAGTTCTAGCACTTAGAAAAAAATTTCAACGAATTTTTCTAGAAATTTTCTGTTATTTCCATTTTTCTTCTGGGAAGAGAGAAACCTGCCTCTGTTAACTGGTTTCTCATGGCCCTCTAAGGCCCAATGCTGCAACGATGGCTCTGCCACCACATCTTCATGGCCCATTCAGGCCCATGCTGTAACATGCGCTCTGATACCAGTTTGTAATGTCCTCGACTCTCCGACCGACGAAGAGGACGCTACCATAACTGTAAACATTTGGGCAACTAGCCCCATGAACATGAACATACATAAATGCTGAAATAAAATGCTTAAAACATAAATCATGCTAAGATGCATAGTCATTCACATCCACAGCGGAAGAAACATACATGCATTCAAGCATTCAACATGTTCACCATAATTCATTAAACATCAAATCAAATTGTAGAGATGAAATGGTCAAGAATACTCATCTTATACAGAAGTCGTCCCGCAACCAGCTACGTCTCTGCAACGTTCCACCCAACCATAGGCCAGCGTGCTCCTTAATCTCTCATCAACGCTGCCACACTCGAGTTGGGCATGATTCCCCAAGGAATAAAGAACAAACAGGCTTACACATAGCCAATGATACACTAATCAGCCAAGCCAACACAGTAGGGTTTATCAGACTATCAAGGAGCTAGGAAAAGCTGAATGCTAAGCTAGGGAGCTCATTGAAGAGCTAAGGACTCCTACACCAGAACTAGCCTGACTTCTAGGACAACCACACTCACCCAACACCAGGAAATCAGTCCCTTCTCTGCTATACAGTCCCTCAGGCCCTGACCCCCCTTTCCAGTGCTAATCCGGGGTTGTGGAGAAGAAAGCTATCCCTCTAGCTCTATCTGTGTAGCTGCCAAACAACCCCAGGTTTATCAAGCAAACCAAGCCTTCATCCCACTCCACCACAGTTTGAATACCAACCACTGCATACACGCAGCCAACAAGCGGTTCACAGCTTAGACAAGGAAAAATGATCCTTGAGTCGTTCTTGGCCCTATCGTGGCCAAAACAACTCAATAAGAGCCACAACATCCCAAAAGTAACTCAAACCCATAGCAACAAACAATGTGGGGAAAACCACAGCCCCTGATTCAATAATGAGCAACAAGACAAATACACAGCCCGAAAATGGAAGAGGAAAGTTAGGTTCTCAGCTGGGCAGGGGAAAAACATATATACAGGCCACAAAATCGGTAAGGAGAACATGCACACCCAGAACGTGAATGGATTATCCACAGGAAATCGTGGGTGATAGAGAAAATGACTCCTCAGCTTGCTTCCTGGGTAAAACGATGAAGAATCCCCAACCTATGCATGAGGAGAACAACTCAAGTCGGTGCGTGAAGAAAAAAAGAACGGTTCTCTGCGGGAGGATGGACAAGGATGGAATCGTGGGGTAGTGGTTTCCCTGCCCACGTGAAGATGGAGAGTCCACTGGTGGAGTGGGCATTTGGGCAAGGGCTGACACTCCTTCCATCCACCACTTCCCAGCAATAACTGCCCAACTAACATCACAGGTTTTAATGGCTGACACATGGCTTTTCCCATAGGCTCATAGTTTAACAATCCCCCCCCTATCCTTAAAAAAATCATGCCCTTTTCATTATTGTTGCACTGTCATAGCTGGCTGTAGGTTCATTTTGATTAAAGTGCATATGTACATGATGCCAAAACTATAATGTGCTAGATAACACGATATACCATCAGCAACGATCCCAATTGCTGAAACATAACACAACCAAATCGATGGTGGGGCTTTTGCCTTTAGCTCCACACCACGATTAATTACAATATATACATCATGTATCTTTTAATGCAAACGAGGTCAAAACTGGGGTGTTACATTTTCAAACGCAAGGAGAGACTATAAGATTAATGCCCTTGATCTTGCCATTGTTTTGAGCATCCTCAATTAAAAGATTGAGCCCCTCTATAACAAGAATAAACAGCAGGGGAGATAGTGGACAACCCTGCCTAATACCCCTGGAGGCAGGAAAAAAATTGGAAGAGGTACCATTTACAAGTAGAGAAAAATTTACTAAAGATAAACAGCCCATAATCCAATTGACCCCCACCAGGGGGACACCGATCTGTAGAAGGATGAGTCTAAGAAAAGACCAATTCACCCTGTTAAATGCTTTTGACAAGTCCATCTTGAGAATTAAAGCACACTTATTTTTAGTCTTTACAGAGTGTAAGACCTCTTGAGTGATAGCAATGGGTTCTACAATCTGCCTATTCTTCAGAAACCGAAATTGTTGGGGTGAAATAAACTTATCCAGTTATGGATTTAAGTGTAAGGCCGAAATTTTAGATATATGTTTATAAACAAGATTGTAGAGGGAAATGGGTCTGAAGTCGGCGAAAGTAAGAGGAAATTCTTTCTTTGGGATTAGAGCAATGGAGGTAGAGTTCAAGAAGGGTAAAACTCTACCATTCAGTCTGGAGAATTCAACCACTTTCAGGACGTCATTCCCTAGTAAGTCAAAGAAGGCCAAGAAGAATTCCACCGGCCATCCATCTGGTCCAGGATTTTTATCCCACTTGAAATATTTTAAAGCAAGTTCTACTTCCTCCAATGAAGTCTGGCGAATGAAGCTCTCAAAATCCTCCTGAAGAATAAAAGAGGGGAATAAACGAATAACCTTCAGCTGAGCCACAATATTAGTCTTATTGTCATCCTTGAAAATCTTTGAAAAATACCTGACACCAAGATCTTTTAAACCCTTATCATCTTCAATCAGGTCCCTAATTCATCCCGAAGGCCCCAAATGGCATTATGATTCCTTTGAGTTGACGCCACCGAATGGAAATATTTCATGTTTGCATCCCCCAGATTTTCCTAAATCATCCTACTTTGCAACATGGCTGAACGTAATTCATGATCCAACAGGAGCTTCAATTTCTCTCTCAGAACAGAGAGCCTGATATTTTCTTGTGAAGGGAGGATTCCCGATACAAAAGACCCCAAAAGATTCTTTATTTCTGTTTCAATGGAGATAATATCATGTTTCATGGACAGGGACTTGTTGTGCATCCAAACTTTAACCTTTCTTTTTAACAACCGGAGCTTCTGTGAGAGGCCATCCATCTCATCCGCGTGATCACCAAGAGACAGATTGGACCATTCTTCTCTGACCATCCTGACAAAATCTTCATCTGACAGCCAGGAATAATTGAACTTGAAAGGGAAATTATAAATGTTTGGCTCCTCCATCCACTCCAAGAGAACCGGGTAATGATCAGAAACCACTAAAGGGGAGGACCAAACCCTATGCCAAGGGAGTAAGTCAATCAAGTTCATGGAGAGTAAAAATATGTCAAGTCTTTTACAGATGCCCTCCTCCCCAGTCCTACCATTTCTCCAGGTAGGCCATGCACAAGAACGTGCAATATCCACCAGATTGAAATCAACAAAGAGTTGAGTGAAAAAAGGCCCAAGAGGGTCGATTTGGGCTTTGCTTCCCCAAATTTCAGTCGCATTAAGTGTAAGATTTAAATCCCCCATGAGGATCAGATTAGGTAAGGAAAGGAGACCACCCCGAGCAGCCGCGTTCCAAAAAACATCACGGTGGATGTAGGGGTCGTAACAATTCAAAATGGAGAAGGAAAAATAAGTGCCCTAAAACGAGCCTTTAGAAGGATGCCCACCAAAATTTGATAAACCTTGCACCATACCCTAAGATTAAAAGACTTATCTTTATTAATACTTAATGGATGAATTATTTAAGAGGGAGATAAATCATAATATACTTAAATATGCATTATATCATGTATTAATTTAAGTCATAATCATTACCAAAGGACGTGACTTATCCAATTCACGTGTATTTATACATGTACACTATTGTTTAACCTATTCATTGTCATCAATTTATAAATAAATTATATTTAGAATTATCCATTCGGGATTAGATTAGGAGGAATTCAAAAGGTTATAATGGGGAACTTCATCCGAGTATGGTCTACATTTTATGATGTTTAGATTGACTAGTGGGAAAGAAAATTGGAAAACACTTTTGGAGGGTTGGTCAAACGAAATATGGGCGTGAAAACTAAGTTATGCTTAAATCTTTGGGATGAATTAGATTAATTTGATTAGTTTATGAAACTATATGTATTAATGAATTAAAAATGGTATTTAATATATTCAATTAAATGCATTTAGAATTGAAAGCGTGAATTATAAAAAATATATAAGATTAATTTATGTTAATTATAAAATAATTAAAAAAAAATGATTAGCTAATAAAATAAAATAAAAAATTGTAAAATATTTAAAATATTTATATATATATATATATTTTAGATTAGTTAGTTGGTTTATGTATGTGTAAAGAGTACACAATTTAAGTAAAAGATCATATTTGCAAAATGTAAATAATTTCATTAATATAGTGCATAAAAATATTTTTTATGTAATGAATTTTTTATATTAATTAATTAAAAGAAAGTAGATTATAAATTTAGATTCTAAACTTTTACAACACGAAAATTTGTTATATATATATACACATATAATAAACAACATTTACAATATTTAATATTTAAAGTTTGTAAAAAAATTATGAATAACAAAAATACCAACAACTAACCCAAACATTAAACAAAGTGAGTCAAAAATGCAAATATGTCAAACATATTTTTTAAATAAATAATAAACTATGATAAACAAAATGAGTATGCATGTAAGTATGCCCAAAGTTTTTATTATTAATCAAGTGGATAGGTCTTATAGATTTAAGAAGAGGAGGTTTCCAAAATTCTATTGTGTTTTCAACCTTCCAAGTTCAATGATTGAAAAGGCATTAGTATTCAACTCATATAGAAAACTACAAAAGATTTGATGAATACAAAACATACCTTTGGAATAAGAATGCTCCTAGAACCTAGTAGTAGATGCTCCTTATTTTTGGAAGACGAATGCTCCTAGAATCTAGTAGTAGATGCTCGTTAACTTTGGAAGCATGCTCTTAGAACCTAGTAGTAGATGCTTCTTACCTTTGGAAGACTAATGCTCCTAGAAGTCGACGCTCCTTACTTTTAGGGAGTTTTTGGTGACAGTTTTTTTTTAAACCATGGGAATAGCAACTTTCCAAGAGTATATCTTATAGCTTGCAAGTCAGATATATCAATAACTTGTGACTTAACGGGGTTCTAGCGATCCCGAAGCCCTCTATCTTAGGGGTCAGCTACCCTTCCAACCTTATCACAAGAAGCCAATAAACAACTCTACCCTCTGAACCTCTTTCCTCATCACACTCTTCATTTCATGTGTAATTGAGGCAGGAGGGAACATGAGTAGACATGAATCCAATATTCATCCCAAATGCATAAGATTCGGAAAATAAAGAGTCATGAATCCATTTATAGCGTCCGAGATGCCATCAACATGTATGAAAACATACTTACAGTAATTAGATTCTTTAGGAATGTATCCTAAGATGGGCATCTTCGATAAAGTTCATCTAAAGCTCTTTGTCAAACTGTCGTTCAATCTCAACAACATGCAGTGGGAGCCTCTTCACCTTCGAGGAATCATTTCGGGTCCGCTACCATATATATAGCTACTTTCAGCTCCATTTAAAGAAGAAAAGGAAACACATACATAATTCCTCAATTTTGGAAAAGGCGGAGTCTTTTCCAATGGACGTTGAGTTCAATGGCTCATTTTACAGCTCAGTAGGGGATGTATAAATTGGTTGTGTTATAAATATAAATTAAATATCGAAACATAATAGAGCCAATTATAAATTTATATATGAAGTCTATTCACATTTCTTCAATCCACTAAAGCTTTCATTTTAAAATTAAATCACATAAAAATTTAAAAAAAAAAAATTGCATAAACTTTCTTTCTCATAAAGAATATGATAATTTCAGAAACTTTCTTTTTCCTCATGATTAATGGGATAATTTCGGTTAATATTTACTATTACAATTACAATCTATTTATTGAAGTTCAAGTTAATTATTTAGCAAATTTTTTTTTGCATCAACTATAAATTTTCTTTTTACTTTTTTTTGAAACAAAAAATACTTATAGCTTTAAGTTTAAACCAAACATTTATCAAATTAATCAAAGAAATAGATAGTAAATAGCAGAGGGCTTCCATGAATTAAGAGATTTGATTAAAATAATTTATTTAAAATAAATAAATAAATTGTAAATAAATTATCTATGGCTTTAATATCCAAATATTCACACTGTATGCTAATGCATTGGAAAAAAATACAATACCTACTTTACACATTAAAAATACAATACCAAAAGGGTGAAGGTGTATCTAATAGAAAAGAAAAGCAGAAGAAGAAGGATTAAGATTACTTACTCTATAAGCAGCATAGATCCATCTTAAAGGCGGCTCTACAAAGCCTGGAGAGGGATCAAATATCTTGACTTTGAGGTACAAACAATTTCTTAGAGTGCAAATGCAGAGTAAGAGTTTGCACATCTAGAGATTAAAGATTTGATCCCTCTAGATTCTTTTGATCCTTGGAGAAGCTTGATGGAGCCACCTTTAAGATGGATCTATACTGGTTTAGAAAACATTGAACAAGAAGAACAATTGCATGAACGTAAATACACCATAGTAAGATTTGTCATTTGGGTTTCTTTTTGTGGGCAGTTTGTGGTCTTGGTTTCTGTAAACAGCTGGTTTTCTGGTGTCTTAATAAAGAGTAGAATGTAAAGAATGTCATCAGTAGTTAGTTGGGTGTCTAGTTGGTTTTTTGAGCTCATGTCAAGACTTAGAAACACAGAAACACACCAAATCACAATAAGCAAAAAGCGCGGATGATTATTGCAGGCAATTCCTTCACAGTCGTATCTAATTACTTGGGTCCTGAGCTTAAAAAACATGTACGTTCGGTCCATCCATTGACTTAGCTGTTGGTCAGTTGGATAGACAGAACATACATGTTTGTTAACGATGGCCATTACTTGGATGTTGGGGTATCTTTATTGTCATAGCAACCTCATCGATGCTTCCATTGTTGTTGGAGGGTAAGTTTGCCTCCTCATTTCAGTGAGAATAATATTCCATCTATGTGTTAAGCGGAGGACGTTCGGTTGTTGTGAGAATAATATTCCATCTAACTATGTGTTAAGCGGAGGACGTTCGGATATTCAGCCGCTCTGCCTGAGCTTAAAAAACATGTGTGTTTGGTCCATCCAACGGACCAACAGCAAAGTCAACCATTGACTTCACTGTTGGTCCGTTGGATGGACCCAACGTACATATTTGTTAAGGATGGCCAGCCGCTCTAAGGTACTGGAAACGTTTGTCCTTATCTTTCGTATGCCTTCATCTTACGTTATAGCCTGCGGGGTGAACGTTCTTTGATCATGAAAGATATGTTGCAAAATGCTGACGGGTTTATGTTTTTTCCTTCAAATGTTTGTTACGTATGTTTTCTTGATAGCGTATTACCTCTGCGTTTCTTCATAATGCCAGGCTTCCTATTCTGTGGACCTGTGCACACTTCCCGTCACAAACTACCAATTCCACGTTTTTATGCCATTCTTTGTGCCAATGACCACCTCTTCTCTGCCAGAGTTGTCATACTATTCCGTTACAGTCTGTGTTTTGTTCTTTCTTTCTGTATGATCACTTAGTACAGGTGCTCGAGTATCGTCGAGAACTATTGTTGTCCTCGGGCCTGTACTATTTTTTAATTTTTTTTGCCACCTTTCGACTGCTCTGTTTACTAGGGATTTTGTGATTCTTTCAGACACCCAAAAGTCATATCATATGTCGTGGCGTTGAAAAAGCAGCTTCCACATATGCAAGTTTATGACTGTTGTGACTGCTTTGTTTGTCCAAGCATTATGGGTTTTTTCTTTGAATAAAGTTCTAAGTGTTTAGTGTTCTATGTGAAAATGATTGTAGTTTTCCAGTTTTAGTTTTTTGGATTAAAAGCTTGTTTTTCCACTTATCTATCCATTTTTTTTATTTTATGGAGTTAATGTGTCTTTCTTTGCTTTATTTACGAGGTAGCGTTTCCATATTTTTAGGAGACTCAATGAGTTTTTTTTGAGGATTTGGTCAATTTGTTCATTAATGGTCTTAAACCAAACCACTAAACCACATCTAGCACCCACATGATGTTCCCTTTTACACTTGTTCACTAGGCTAACTACTAAGCCTCTAGATTTTGTCTCTTGAGAGTATCTATATATTGTAGTCATGTTACTGAATAATATCATTGTGGAAAACTTCACACTCTAGTGATTTTCCTCTAGTGTTCTATCGAATATTTCTTCTCTATTCTTGTTATCTCTTTGTGCAAATAATACTAAGTGAGATTGTTTTTTCTATCTAAATTTAAGCTGGAATGTCACATAACTTAGAACTTATGTTGTGATGTTGTGCATTCCAAAATCTTACAATAATGGATCCTTGAATATTCCTAACAATGACTTGGATATCAATATATATGCTTGTTTGAGATTGGCACTCTTAACACTAAAATTTACACATTAACATTTCATTTTTAGTTTAAGATAACTCATTAATTGAAAAGTCTAAAAGAAACGTTGTTAAAAGTTCAAACATGAGTGGTATTGTTTCCAAAGCCTTGAGTTTTCCCTGTCAACCTCGTCGTTTTCTTATTGTCTTAACCTCCATCTGAATCAATTAGTAATGTATGTCTTCAACCTTGTTTTCTTTGTTTGATTAGAAAAGTCACCTTACCCTATATGTATTATAAAATTTGATAATTATTATTATTAAAAAATGTGATATTTTATCTTTTTATAAAATAATAAATTTTATTAAAAATATAAAATCACTTACTTCACTCAAGTTATGCTTTTTACAATCTATTTTATAGGTATCATATGGCTTCTTTTCAACAAAAAGATAAGTCTTATTGGCTTCCAGAAAGATAAGTCTTATTTCATTAAAATTTGGGTCTTTTATGTCATTCTTATTCCATTAAAATTTTGGTGATTGGTACATGTATCACATAAATTTTATTTCATTAAAATTTATGTATTTTTTTGGTTTCATTTCTAGTATTATTTCATTAAAATCTGGGTCATTAAGTAATAAGAAATATTAAAACTTGGTCTTTTATCTCATTCTAAGTATTATTTTATTAAACTTTGGTCTCTTATCTCATTGCTAGTATTATTTCATTAAAATTTGGATCATTTAGTAATAAGAAATATTAAAATTTTTAGGCCATTGGGTAATAAAAAATATTAAAATTTTTGAGTCTTTTATCTCATTCCAAGTATTATTTCATTAAAATTTGGATCATTAGATAAGAAGAAATATTAAAAATATTAAATATTTTAGGTCATTTGGTAATAAAAAAATATTAAAATTTGGTCTCTTATCTAATTCCAAGTGTTATTTCATTAAAATTTGTGTCTTTTATTTCATTCCCAATATTATTTTACTATGTTATTAAAATTTGGGTCATTAGGTAAAAGAAATATTAAAATAAACTTAAAAAATATTAAAATTTAAGTTCATTCCCATATTATTTCATTAAAATTTGGGTTATTAGGTAATAAGAAATATTAAAATATAGGTTTATAAATTTGGGTCATTAAGTAATAAGAAATATTAAAATAAACTTAAAAAATATAAAAATTAAGTTTATTTCAATATTATTTCATTAAAATTTGGGTTATTAGGTAATAAGAAATATTAAAAAAAAATATTAAAAAATATTTAAAAAATATTAAAATTTAAGTTTATTCGAGTATTTTTTTATTAAAATTTGGGTTATTAGGTAATAAGAAAAAATTTGGTTTGTTAGGTAATAAGAAATATTAAAATTTGGGTTGTTAGGTAATAAGAAAAAAATTGGTTTATTAAAAAATACTAAAATTTAAGTTTATTTCAGTATTATTTTATTAAAATTTGGGTTATTAGGTAATAAGAAAAAAATTGGTTTATTAGGTAATAAGAAGTATTATTTTATTAAAATTTGGGTTATTAGGTAATAAGAAAAATATTGGTTTATTAAATAATATTAAAATTTAAGTTTATTTCAGTATTATTTTATTAAAATTTGGGTTATTAGGGAATAAGAAAAAATTTGGTTTATTAGGTAATAAGAAATATTAAAATATAGGTTTATTGGCTAGTCATACAAATATCACAGTAGAGTCCATGGATCCATGCTGTGCTCCATGCACTAGGCAATTGTTTCGAACAACGTTGTTTATAAAAGCATGGAATCTGTTTCTCCCCATGCATGTGGGATTATTCCCACAACACATAAAAATTTAAAGAAACGACCAAAGAACGAGCAAGCCAAATAAATGTCCAAGTGTCAAAGGTGATCTCAGGCTAATTCTTCCCATTGCCATGCCAAATGTCAAATATCGGTGATGAGTTTTATTGGTTCATTGAAATCTAAGTTAAGAGAGCATGGTGGTTTCAATAGAAGAATATCTAGATTTGAACAAAGATGGAGGAGACAATGAGTTAATTCTTGGATTGAGCGAGGTAGAATTAAGAATTGATGAGATATCTAAAATTACAGAACTAAATTTTGCTTGAGATACTTATGCAGTCGTTTTGAAAATCAAGGAAAAATACACAACCAAGTGTGAAGGAAAGTGCTCAAACTCGTGCCCAAGTATAATAACAGAGCCATGAGCGCTCAAATAAATTCGTAAGAGTCGAGTTTAAATGTTGAGGTAAGCGCGCAGGTGTTTGGAGAGTGTCCACCATTGTAGGCAAAGACAAGTTACTGACTGCCAAGCGTTAAGCATGTCTAAGTGAAAACTAAATTGTTGGAAATATTATTTACTCACAGATTTGTATCTGATTTCAGTCAACTCTGTCGAAGTCCGTATCAGTTTAGATTTTGTCGGTCATTCTGACAAGAGTGAAGACTCCAGGATTTGTCAATGTAAACCAGTCGAATTAATTCCTGAAGCTAAGTTTGTAGGTAGATAGTTATTAATGGTGAGTCAATCGATTTAGGTAGAAGCAATTTTCCGGTTGCCTATAAATACAAGAAGAAATTTGTAAATCAAGTTATACACTTAGACACAAGAGACAACAGAACTCTAGGTGAAAAAGAGAGAGAACTCTGAGCAGAGAGTGAAGTTGAAGCTCAAGCTTTTGTGTGTGTGATTCTGTCGAAGAGACGAAGCTCTGTAAGGTGAGTCGACAAGTTTGGATCGACAAGTTTATATTACCTTTGTATCAGAGCAAGGTTTAGGAAAGAAATATTACAGTCTTAAAAAGTGGAAAAGTAATTTTCTAAGGAAAATTAAAAATTAAAAATGGCTTCCACTTCTGGTTCATTGCAAACTCCAATTTCGCAGGAAAGAATTATGAATATTGGTCTCTAACTATGAAAGCTTTGTTCAGAGGTTAAGATGTCTAGGAGATAGTCTAGCATGGTTATGCAGAATCGATAGATATGACACCATGTAACAATCTCACACAAGTTGAGAAAGATGTCTTGATGGAACAAAGGAAGAAAGATGTAAAAGCTCTATTTTACATACATCAAGCCATGCATGACTACTTTTATTGATGACTACTCAAGAAAAACATGGGTATATTTTATGAAACATAAATATGATGCATTTAGTTATTTTTAGCAGCTCAAGGCACTCGTGGAAAACCAGAGTGGACATCGCATCAAGATATTAATGACTGACAAAGGAGGTGAATATGTTTCGAATGAATTTCTAAATTTTTGCAAGACCCATGGCATACAAAAGCAATTCACTACACGATATACACCTTAGTAGAATGGTGTTGCCGAAAGAAAGAACATAACCATTATGGAGATGGTGCACAACATGTTGGCAGCCAAGCATTTGCCAAATGAGTATTGGGGTGAAGCAGATGCAACTGCCGTATATATTATGAAGTGATGTCCGAAAAAGAGTGTGAAGAACAAGGTTCCTCAAGAAGCATGGACATGTATGAATTATAGTGTTTCTCATTTAAAAGTTTTGGGTTGTGTTGCATATGCTCATGTTTTAGATGAGCTGAGAAAGAAGTTAGACAAGAAGGGACATAAATGTATTTTTGTCGTCTATTGTGAAGACACAAAAGCATATAAGTTGTATGATCCTGTCACAAGGAAAGTGATTATTAGTCGAGATGTTCAATTTGTCAAGAATGAATCATGGGATGGAATTGTTGACATAAATGTCAAGATTGTGTCAAATGTCGACAGTGATGACATGGCAGAGGAAGTGGTTCAAACACCACATTTAAGTCAATCGCTTGTAGCACCATCTACTCCCATGACACTGTGACATGGTTCAGCACAAGGACCATCGACACAAGCGGCGGCTCAAGCTACACCGAAAATCACACCAAGAGGACAACATACTCCATCAATCATTTCGTCAAGGTCGACATCGACAGAACCGGGGAAGACAAGAAATCTACGTGAGATATATGAAGTTGGTACACCAAATTCATTCTCTCTCTTTGCATTATTTTCTCCTATATATGATCCACTAACATTTGAAGAAGCTGTTGAAGAAGAAGCATGGGAACAAGCCATGGATGGAGAAATAGAATGCATTGAGAAGAATCAAACATGGGAGCTGGTAGATGTACAAAGACAAAGATGTAATCAGTGTCAAATGGATTTATAAGACAAATAAATATGCTAATGGGAATGCGCAGAAGAACAAAGCAAGAATGCTAGCAAGAGGGTTCACACACCAACCCGGCATAGACTTCAATGAAACTTTTGCACCTGTTGCACACATGGATACAGTCAGAACAGTCTTGGCCATTGCTGCACAAAACAAATGTCATATTTATCAAATGGATGTCAAGTCAACATTTTTGAATGGCTATCTAGAAGAGGAAGTATATGTGGAACAACCACAAGGCTATGAAGTTCCAGGTCAAGAACATAAAGTGTGCAGGATGAAAAATGCACTCTATGGTTTGAAGCAAGCTCCTAGAGCTTGGTACAGTCGGATTGATTCCTATCTCACTGAAAATGGATTTCACAGAAGTGAAAGTGAACCGACATTGTACACCAAAGTTGATGAGCAAGGTAAGATGTTAATTGTCTGCTTATATGTAGATGATTTAATATTTACTAGTGATTTTGGCATAGCAGATTTTAAAGTAGTCATGGAATGTTAATTTGAAATGACTAATCTAGGGCTCATGAAGTTTTTTCTGGGCATTGAAGTTCAATAGTCTAAAAGTGGTATATTCATATGACAGTCTAAATATGCAAGTGAATTTTTAAAAATATTTAGCATGTCTAATTGCAAGACAACCCCAACACCAAGAATAACAGGTTTAAAATTGAGCAAGGATGATGGAGAATTGACTGTAGATCCTGCGCTGTTCAAAAGGCTTGTTGGTAGCCTTATGTATTTAACAGCAACAAGACCAGGCATCATGTATGGAGTAAGTCTGATCTCAAGATTCATGGAGTCATCAAAAGAATCTCATTGGAAAGAAGGTAAAATAATTATGAGGTATGTAAGTGGCACAAAAGACCTTGGCATTATGTATTCAACTTCAAAAAATTTTAAACTCATTAGCTACACTGATAGTGACAATGGAGGAAACATAGATGGTATAAAGAGCACATATGGGTACACATTTCATTTTGGTACATGTGTTGTTTCACGGGCTTCAAAGAAACAACCCATTGTAACTATGTCTTCAGTAGAAGTAGAGTATGTTGCAGCGACAAGTGCAACAAGTTAAGCTGTTTGGATGAGGAGAGTGTTAAAAGACTTGTCGCATAACCATCAAGAACCAATAACAATTTTCTGTGACAACAATTCAGCCATATCATTATCAAAGAATCATGTATTTCATAAGAGAACCAAGCACATCGACATAAGGTTTCATTTCATAAGAGAGTTGGTGAACAACAAGGAAATTTGCTTAGAATTTTGCAGGTCTGAAGATCAACTTGCAGACATCTTAACACATTCCAGTATCTATGTAGTTATCTTTGAATGACAAGTTCTACACAGTGAACTTTTTCATGCACAGAGCATGTTTAATCTTTGAAACATTTTGTAAATTTTGTTTTAAAAAAAAACCCCATCTGCTCATAATTAAGGGGGAGTGTTGGAAATATTAATTACTCACAGATCCGTATCTGATCTCTGCCGACTCTACCAGAGTATGTATAAGTCTAGATCTTGTCGGTCAGTCTGACAAGAGTGAAGACTCCAAAATTAGGCAATGTAGACCTGTCGAATTAATTTCTGAAGCTAAGTTTGTAGGTAGATAGTTAGTACATTCTTTAATGGTGAGTCAGTCGATTCACGTAGAATCAATTTTCAAGTTGCCTATAAATAGAACAAGAAACTTGTAAATCAAGTTAGACACTTAGACACAAGAGACAACATAAATCTAGGTGAGAAAAAGAGAGAACTTTGAGCAGAGAGTGAAGTTGAAGCTCAAGATTCCATGTGTGTGATTTTGTTGAAGAGGCGAAGCTCTGTAAAAGGATAAGTCGATGAGTCGACAAGTTTGTATTACCTTTGTTATTTCCAAAAAAATTATTTATATGAAATAGTTTATGGTTGAATGCATGTTTATTTAGCTGCACATTTCCTCCAGATTTACTTGTGTAAATGTTGTTTACAATTGTGGTTGAGTGAAAGAACAAGAATCCATAAATTTCTCACCCTGTGAATGTTCCAAGTTTACGGTAGAGTGGTAGACTCAAGTCTTCATAAATATTTGGTTATATGTTCTTATAGTTTTGTTGAATTGTTATTATGTTGGTTTTTACTTCATCTTACTGTAGGTGAAAAAAAGTTATAATTTCTTAAGTCTTTTAGACTAAGAAATATCATTTGTAAATTCCGACTAAAACCAAACTAGTCGAGCAAGTGAGTCCAAGTAAAACGGTCGAGTAACCAACATAGTCGAGGTAGTGGTCGAAGTGGTCAAGCCGAATAGTGGTCAAAGGTGTCAAGCTGACTAGTGGTCGAAGAGGTCAAGCCGACAAGTTGTCAGTTACCAATACCGACAAGTGGTCGAAGTAAAAACTATTGGTAGAACCGACAAGTAAAAATATTGAAGAGGAAAAATAGTCGGGTCTAAAAGGCCGACCAAATTAGTATACTTATCCAAGTTGGTTTCACTCAACAATTAAAAGGAAAAAGAGGTTGGCATGAAATTTTTTAAGAACTGAGTGTTAAACTCAAGTTTAGTCGACTCGATTTTTGCTAACATAAATGTTGTCATCGAAGTGCTTTGGGAATTAAATATGATGCGAAATTGGGCCAAACAGGGTAAAAAAATCACACATTTAATTGTTCTCTCATATATTTATTTTCTAAGTATGATAGAACCTACCAGTACTTTTCATCTTCTCTAGGCGAGCCTTGGTAATTCATAGATTAAAAATTGTTTCATTAATGAAAATATAAAGGTTGGTTCCTTATCTATACCAACCAAAGAATTCGATGAGTTAAAAGCTCCTTGCTGTTGATGTCAATATTTGTTATTACTAAGGAAGGGATGCCAATATTTATTATGAGTAAGGAAAGGATTTCAGTTTAAAAGTAGTCAACATTGTAATGAGTTCTCTATTTGATAAATGATACAAATATCTTCTTCAAGGGTCTTTTGCAACTCAAGGCAAGGAGACTCAAATTTCAAAATTCAAGGAGATTACCTTAAGCTAAAGAGTATGCTCATCATGGACAACAGAGTAAAAATGTCGAATAGTCATGAAAAAGAAGAGCCAGGGTATTGACAAAGACTAAATGTCAAGTACATAGTGTGGTTGAAGCCTTCAAGGATATTGTTCAGGAACCTATAATAAATGGTTTTAAAAGTAAAGTAATGGTGGCTTTGTTGAATTAAGGGACACTCAGAATTATTGTCTTTCAAATGAATAATTATCTAGCTACTGGAAACTATGATTCAACGATTTGTAAGAGGAAACCTTGATGGGGATGCATCATCTGTAAGATTGCTTGTAGTTCGTAGGATGGAATTTTTTGTTTCTCAGTTCTACAACAATAATTTGGTTCTCTATGTAGAATGGATAGGAGTTATTAATGTTATATGCACATTCTCAAATGCCAAAATTATAGTAAAGAGCCAACTTAGAAGTTTTGCTAGATCAATGTATTCAAACTTTTTTGTTCATAGGGATCAAATTGTGAAAATGATGTGTGCAATCAAAACCCAGATTCGAAGGTGAAAGGTGGCAAAGCACCTAGATAACAAACTTCATATTTTAAAGGGACTGAGTTTGAAGTGGTAGATATTGAGTAGGAAGAAAATATATTTGTTTCATATTGTAAGGAATAAATATAACATCACAACCTTATCAAATATCAACCACTATATTGTAGAGAAACAATAGAATCATCTGCAAATTTGAAGGTAATTAACTTCATAGGTGGAAACTAGACATCCTAGGTTTCCAAGGCATTTGTCAGTAGTATATGGAAGTCAAAGTGTCAAGCAACCTCCACATTTATAGATATTCAGGTAGAAGGTCGATCCATGGTTTCTTTAATTTTGAATGTAAATATTTCTATTAAAAGGAGGATTTGATATGAAGAAGAGTCTTAGCAATGTTTGATATGATACTCTACAAATGTCCTAGATATGAAGAAGAGTCTTAGCTATGTTGTTGTAATCTCACAGATCACATAAGGTTACCAATAATACATACTAAAACATACATAAATAAAGAACAGAGACAAGAGACAAGATCATATAGGATAAAATAGATTATATTAATACACATTAGAGGAAATTTCAACTCAAAATGGGCCTTTTAACTTTTATTCAAATTCCATGTCATCATGTGTTAGCCAATGAAATTTATTTAAATTTGAAATACCGTATAGGTCTTAAACACTTTTTTAATATAAATTTGGGGATAGGTACCATAAAAAAACTACTTTTTTTGTTTGTATTTTTGACATATCTCCCTGTGTTTTTACTCAAATTTCGATCGAGAGAGCTAGTTGGATGTGAAATTAAATTCCGCATCCAACAAGTACCCACTCGGCATACTTTTGACAGACCCCACTACCCCAAAAACAAGAAATACCTAAAAAAATGGAATGATGACATCATCATTTTGTTTTTTCAGGTATTTCTTGTTTTTGGGGTAGCGGGGTCCCTCAAAAGTATGCCGAGTGGGTACTCATTGGATGTGGAATTTAATTCCGCATCCAATGAGCTCTCCCAATCGAAATTTGAGTAAAAACACAAGGAGATATGTCAAAAATACAAACAAAAAAGTAGTTTTTTTCTTTTCTTCCTCCAAAATTAATAAATATTATTTTATTATTTTAACTATTAGTTTATTAGTTCATTTTAGGAGGCCCATTTTGAGTTGAAATTTCCTCTAATGATGATTTTATACAAAGCAGAGAACTGAACTGAGTTCTCATTTGGCTCAACAGCCTAATATATACAATTTACAGATGGTTACAAAATAACTACCTGTCGGTTCGGTGAACCGACGTGACTTTATATAGCCGACTTAATCTATTTAGTTTAGTCGACCGACTGACTTAGTCATCCCATCGACTTAGTAGACTGATCGACTAAGTCAGTCCTCGTTCAAGTTGACTTATCAACTTGCTCCTTCTACATCTCCCCCACGAACCAAACGTTTCTTCATCCCGAAGAAACAGGGAGGTACACAAAATTGGTTTGTTTGGTCATCGAAAATTTTATTGTGGCGGACTATGGAGATGGATGGTTGGTATTTTCTGTACATAGACCTCAACAATAGGTGGAGATATTATGGTGAGGTGATGTTGGAAATTTGTCGAACTCTGCAGAGCTTTTTGGATGTCGATAGTTAATGTGGTTAAGCTTGACAGTACCGACATCTTCTCCGAGATGGGGACTTCTGTGATCTTTTCCATGTTGGGGCCCAGGAACTGGTTCTGCTCTTCTGCTATGTCGATGAGTCGTTTCATCTGTGGGAAGATGATGTCGACTTTCTCTAGGTTGGGAAGAGCTTGTTGCACCCACTGATGTGCTTCCTGTTCCAGTTTCTACAGTTTGTTGGTTTCCTGCATTATCTGTTATTCTATTATCGGCCTAAGTGCTGCCTTCGTGGTCTTCCTGCTCTCCAAAGACTGAATCCGTTGCCGATTCTGTTGTGTCTATTGATAAACTTTCCCATAGTGAGAAGGCCAGTCTCTTAAGACTTCTTCGGTGATGACAGACTCCTCCATATGGTCCTATAGTACTTTATATGCTTCGAAGAATGCAGTGTGTTGGGCCAGTAGCAGTCTGGCAGTCTCCTCTTTCTGTTCCTCCTTGGTTTCCTGGAGGCGCGCCTGGATGGTCGACACCATGCTCTCAAATAACTGGTATGTTCTTTCAAGTGGTCTATCGGTGTCGACTTCTATGGGGCCTGGTATGATAGACTGATCTAAAGTCCTACATTTGTCAAGAAACTCGACCTGTTCTATATTTTTGTCTATGAGCTCTTTAGTTTTTAGCTCAGTCCGTGTCTTGGATTCTTTGACTACAGTTTTGAGGAGTTGGCCCACCTCTGTGTCGGTCAAGGAGCTTGCATCTCTTAAACTAATCCAAAGTCTGGGAGTCTTTCCATGATGCTCCTTATTCTTCTTGTGCTTTTCTGCCTCTGTCTCCTGTGTGCCTGCAATAGTTGAGGGGGGGCCTTTGGTTTGTGGGAAAGAAGTCGATGGTTTTTTTGGCTGGGGAGGTGGTATGACTACCTCCGGCTTTGTGGATGTAGTTGGTTTGGATTGGTCTGTCTGTGAACCAGGGGGTGGTGGGGGTGGTGGGGATTCTTGTGGTGGTGGTGAGGGAGTGGGGGAATGGTCAGGGGTGATGGGTTTGGGGGAAGTACGGTGTGGACTTACGTCAGAAGGTATGTCTTCTTCTGGAGGTTTAGTGGTTGGTAAGTCATCCTGGGGTTCGGGGTCAGTCGGCTCAATGGTAGACTGCACTTGGCCAATCACATCGTATTCTTTGTCGGATTGTCGTGTTAAGGTCAATGTGATGTGTGCAAATACTGTGGGTTGTGTTCTGCCAGCTGTGTACATGGGAGCTCGGGTGGTAATTTTCTAGGTCGACTGAAACAGTGTAGGCAATGTCTCGAAGAAGGCTTTTAGCTCGGTATCCTTGTCAAATTTTGCTTTCAATGTCTCCGGCATTGTGCTTTTGTATAAGTCGAGGGGGCTGACGGACTGTTGTGCCGGTGCTTGTTCCTCAACTATTTTTGTCAGTGATGGAGGTGGAGGTGTCGACACAAGATCGACGACATTTTCAGGCATCGTCGTTGTTTTTACTTTCTTTGGTCGACCTTCAGGGGCTCCTGCTTCTACAAACTGCTGGAACTGAATTTCAACCAGCACTTTATTTACGGCGGCATCCTCTATAATGTCAAGGGTCGCAGCTGCCAGTTTGTCATCATCATTTGATGATTCGGCAATGATAAGTTTGTGCTTACCTTTTCCCTGTTGTTGTTCTCGCCCTTTTATTTCCTTCCGGGATGTTGCTATCTCACTGGAAAGTTTCTTAATTATGCCTCTTGACACAACATATTCAGGGTTGTCTGGTTCGACTTCGGGCATCGGTTCCTAAGTCGGAATGGCACTTGCTGGAGCTGGAGGAGTTGTTTGCTGCTGTTGTTGTGGTGTTGGTTTTGCAGGCTATGGTACTGCTTTCTTTGCGGTCGAAGGTTTGATGGTTATTTGTACCCGACCAGTAGGTTCGACCGGTAGGTCCTCCGACACAAGTGTGTTGATGTAGAGGTTGAGCTCGTAGTCTTCCTCTTTCTCTTGGTCAGTGAGTGGAACCTTGATTGAGAAGTCAACCTGTTTCGTTGCTTCGGGCACTGGAATATTTGTTGTAGTCTGTCGAGACAATTCCTGGAATATTTGGTCGACATATGAATAGTATTCAAGGGCTTTGGCGTTGGAAGCTTCACCCTACATGTACCACACCAAGGTATGGTTGAGATCCAGCTGGATGTGGGAGTTCGTGGGTAGATTTCGTCAGATGTTCTGAGGCACCCTGCATCTAGTCGTGTGAACCTTTAGTTGCTGGAACCAGTTTTCCAGGAATACTTTCCCTTGCTCTAGTTCATGTAGGGTTCCTTTATGGAAAAAGGGTTTAAACCTATACATGTTGAACCTTGATGGCTCGTGAAAGACTGGGCTCCCTTCTGGATAGATGTGGTACATAACGATCCATAGGATGAGGGAGGGGAACTTGATGATTCCTCCCGTCTCTTGGCATCGCTCGCAGATGATTTTTATCATGTCGGCAACATAATCTCCCCATCTGTAGAGTAGCCAGTCAGTGGAAATTGTGTTGACAGCTTCTAGCATTTCTAGTTTGAGGTCGCTGGCTCGACCTACCAATGTGAGCGTGATTGCGATTATTTTTGCCACAATCTGTGGCGTTCTATTTGTAATTTGGCCGATCATCAAACCTTTTGAGTTTTTCCCAGAGGGTGCTCCTGTAAGCTCTTCGACCAGTCCTTCTTTGATTCCGATTGGTTCAGGGTCTCCTTTGTTAGACAGGCCAGTGAGTTTAGAGATGACATCCCCAGAAATGTCGATCGGTTCATCAAAGTAGAATCGACCGTTGTGGTATCGACTGATAATAAACTTCACAGCAGCTTCCTTTGTAGCCCCAAAGCTGGACATCAGCGGTGCATTGGCATATCAAAAGAGGGTGCTGCGTCTGATCTTTTTGGTTGCTTGAGTCATCTTTTTCTCGACGAAGTTCCTCTCTTGGATCTCGACCCATAGTTTCTGCCATGGGCCCTCCTGCAGTTTGGCATTTTTGATGTTCTTTAGTTTGCGGACCAAAGGTGTATCCGCATCCTGTACCTCTTTTGCTTTGGTCGATGCTCTGGTCTATTTGGGAGCCATTGTGTTGGTTTGGTCGATGTTATTACAGGGTTCTTGGCTTTTGGTCGACTGAGTGTACAAATGCTCTGTGTGTAAAGGGTGCGGTGAATGAACCTTCGACGGTCAAGTATTTATAGGCGATGGTGTGGTTGTGTGCGGTAATGGATGTATTAATGGCAGATTTGACATTCCAGCTGTAATACACAGGTGTGAAGTAATGGTAATTTTATTTCAGTGCTCGAGGTCATCAATGTGCGATTGGACTATCGAGGCCATCGGCTGGGATCGGTGCTGAGAATGGTCGACAAGAATGGTCAATGAAGATGGTCGATGGTCATGATGTCGGGGGTCGAAGTGGTGTTTTACTGTCATCATTTTGTGTCTGGAGTATATTTTGTTTTTGGAATTTTTAGCTTTTTATGGGTTTTGGTTGCCGGTTATGGTTGTTATATGATTTTTTTTTTTTTTTTTGTAACGCTTTAGTCGGGCTCCATTAACGAGCTTTCGAAATACTAGTCCCTGCAGCGTCCTTACTTGAACTAAACCATTGGGCTATATTTCATCGACAATGTACATTCCCATCCACTCTATGTGGAGTTTCTTAGGTTTTCCTTTGATCCGACTATTGTAAAGTAAAGCAAAATCCCTGACCGCTAGATTTTTGTTCTTGATGTTGCGGTCGTGCCATGCTTTCTGTTGTTGCTTCTGAATTTCTTGCTGTTGTATGGTGATGAGTCGGTGCTCTTCCATCTTATTGAGATGAAGTAGTCGGTCCTTCCTTCCCTGTTCGACATCGACATGGAGGATTTTGGCAATAGTAGGCGTCTGTTGTCGAAAGTGTAGGGGGACTACAGCTTCTTGTCCGTAGACTAGTCGAAAGGGGGTTTGGTTGGTCGACCATTTATAGGATGTTCTGTATGCCCATAAGACTGCAGGTATTTTCTCATCCCATTCGTCCTTGTCAGCATTACATATTTTAGTTAACCCTTTTTTCAATGTTTTATTGAAAGCTTCAATCGCCCCATTCGACTGAGGATGATATGCTATACTCCGTCGGTGGTCGATGTGGAATTGGTCGGTCAAGTGTTTGATAGTTTTATTAACAAAGTGTGTCCCTTGGTCGCTAATCAATGTTAGTGGGCATCCGAATCTAGTGATGATATTTTTGTAGATAAATTTAGCGCCTACCTCACTCGAACATGTATCAACAGGTTCGGCTTATGCCCATTTAGTGACGTATTCTACTGTAGTGATAATATATCTTGCACCTGATCTTTTCACTGGGATAGGAAATGGTCCTATCAAGTCTATAGCCCAAATTTTGAATGTGAGACTGTGGTTTATTGATATCAAGGGCATTTTTGTGCTCGGCAGAGGTCGACCAAGTTGTTGACATCTGTCACATCGACTAACAAAACTTTTGCAACCTCTGTGGAGTGTCGGCCACCATAATCCTTATTGTTGGATTTTCTTTGCAGTTGTGTCTGCTTGAAAATGTCCTCCTGCAGGTCCATAGTGTGTTTCATGCATGATTTGGTCTCGTTCATGTTTGAGTACACACCTTTTGAGGATTTCCTCTAATCCCATTTTGTATAAAAATCCATTGATGGGGTTGTATAGTGCAACCTTCATAGCTAAGATTTGTTTCTTATTGGTATTCATACCTTCTGGTGCCTGACCATTTTCTAAGAACTAATCTATTTCCTCTAGTTCTACTGGTATTGCTTCTATGCGAAATAAATGTGCATCTGGTAAGTCATCGTTGAATCCGGTCAGTTCCTCTCCTGTGTCTATTCAGGATAGATGGTCGGGCCCGACATTTAGCTTGCCTGGTCGAACAATGACTTCAAACTCAAATTCTTGGAAGAGGAGTAGCCATCGACAAATCCTCCCATGATGGAGTGGTTTATTGACAAGGTACTTCAAGGCTTGATGGTTGGTATAGAATATGAAGGGATTGGCTAAAAGGTAATGTCGATACTTTTGGAGGGAAAAGACCATACCTAAGGCTTCTTTTTCTGTGGTCGAGTAGTTTCTTTTAGCCTTATTTAATTTCCAACTACTGTAAACTATAGGGTAATCCATCCCATCATCTCCTGGTTGAGTTAGGATTGCTCCTATTGCTATTCCTGATGCATTGATATGCACATGGAATTTGATCGACCAGTTTGGAAACTTTAAAATGGGGGCTTCGACTAATTTTCTTTTCAATTTTTTGAAAGAGATGTGGCATTCCTCTATCCACTTAAACTCTTGATCTTCCTTTAGTAGTTCTTCCAAAGGATAGGTCATATCTGAATAGTGTCTTATGAATTTTCTATAATAGCCTGTATGGACAAGTAACACCCTGAATTTTTTAGGGTTTACTGGTGGTTTCAAGTCAAGGATAATTTTAATCTTTGCAAAGTCGACCTTGATACCTTCTTTACAGAAAATATGCCATAATAGTATTCCTATGGGAGTCATAAATATACATTTCTTAATGTTCAGGGAGATTTGAATCTATCGACATCTCTCCAACATAAGTCTGAGCCATTTGTAGTGGTCTTTTAAGGTGGAGTATATTGTCCAGTCATCGATGTATACTGCCGTGGTCTTATATATGTATTCTTGGAATGTCTTGACAACAATTCGAGAAAACACTGGAGGTGCATTCTTTAATCCAAAAGGCATAAATCTGTAAGCAAAGGAACCAAATTCACACACAAATGTTGTCTTCTTTTGATCCCGTTTAGCTATTGGTACCTGGTTATAGCCTGATAATCCATCTGTGAATGAATAGCATTCATGTCCTGCAACTTCATTCAAGATTTCGTTAGCATAAGGGGTTGGGAATGGGTCTGTCAGTGTGACTTTGTTGAGTTCCCTAAAGTCAACACAAATTCATAACCTTGTCGGGTCATGTTTCTTGGGCTGTACGACCATTGGACTTGCCCATTCCGACTAGTCAATAGGGTAAATGATCCCTGTTGCTAACATGTTATCGATTTCCTTTTTGACTATTTCCTTGTACTTGTGAGCCAGTTTATAAGGTCTTTTCTTAACAGGTCGAACATCAGGTTTAGTATCAATTTTCATTTCGCCCATTTCTTAGACTAAGCCTTTTAGGTATTTATAATCCCTAGCAAAGACATCTTGGAACTCTTTTAGTAAATTCACGATCTCTGTGGTTTGCTGGTCATTCCAGTAGTCACCAATTTTTGCTAGTTTTGGTCGATCATCGTTTGAGATGTCGACTTCTTTAGTTTTTAATTTGGCATCTAGTCACTCTGGTGCTTTAGCTTCATTGATCAGTCGGCTTCCTTCTTTGAACTGTGAGAATGTGGCAGGGAAGTCGGCTACAGTCATTCTGTCAATATCTTCTTTGTCTGCTGTTGCGATTTTTAGGATGGATCAGATAGGTTTTGTTGTTTTGATGTGGTTAGATTTCCATATGAAGCTCTTGCCTTCTATGTTTTCATTTTCTAATTGTAAATGGGTCGACTGTGATTTTGACCATATTTGTAGATTGTTACAGTCCTTTATCTGTTGATGGTCTTGTAAGGGTTGATTTTCGGTCGGCTGGATGAATTGTTTAATTTGTTTTGCTGTCTCAACCAGAGCTTCGTTTTGTGGTATGAAATTGAAGTCTTTAAGAAAATTCTCCCTGAGTTCATGCCATAAGAAGGTTTCACCTCTAGCTTCTTCCATCTTATACCACTTGTTGGGTAAGTTGGCTAGGGTTGAGGGGAACAAATGTGGCCAGGCTCGCTCATCCTTGTATCAAAATCTTCTCCACTCCTTTTCATGGGTTTTGATATGTTATTCTGGGTCTTGTCCTTGGGTAAAGATAGGTATCTGAGCTTGCTGGGTTAATTTATTTCCTCCGAACCTCTCGACAAAGTAAGTCGAAGCAGTTGTTCAGGTCTGTAGTTTCGTCTGATGGGTATCCCACCATCTAGCTGCTTGACCTGTAAATGTTTCAACTAAGCTTTAAAGTCGGCCCTGTTCACCAATATTTTTAGATACTTGCTCAATATTCCCGACTGGTGATTCCCTCTCCTTATACCTTGGTAGTTGTGTAGAATTTAAGTTAGTTGGTTGTAAGGTAGGGTGTTCCCTGATTTTCTTTTCGAATTGTTTTGGGATAATGGATACTATGAAGCACTGTTGGGTGGGTTTTTTCTGTACTTTTTGTATAGTCCAACACCCTCTTGCTTGTGTTTCATAATTCTCAATCTCCCAGTCGTATAATTTAGCATCTGAGTTCTAACCAACTGAGTCTTGGTTACCTAAGTGAAGTTCTCCGTGGATGTTTGGTTCTGTGTAGTCTGCATCGTTGTGGATTTGGTAAAGTTGTCTGATATCGAATTCTTCATCAATAGGTTCAATCCAAGGCTCCCCTTGGGATGGATGAATGGGTATAATGACCTTTTGACCATTTCCTTTTAATTTGATGCGTTCCTTGTCCAAAGATATGGATGCTTTCATATTTCGACCCTAAGGTCGACCTATGAGTATTGGGAAGGAGCTGGATCCTTATTTTGGGTCAATAATTTCAAAATCAACCTTGGTTGAGATTCCCTTAATGGTCATGTCGACGTTTTTCCAGACTCCTATGGGTTCAATGAGGCCTTGGTCGACGAATTTTAGGTATATCCCTGATTCGTAAAGTCGAGGTCTACCCATCTGTTCCCAAGAATCCTGAGTCATGATATTTAGCTATGTGCCAAAGTCGAGTACTACTTGTCGGACGTGGTAACCTTCGATTTCTATGTCAACAAGTGGGTCGGCATCACTTTTGTCTTTTTCATTCAAGCTGCAAATGTTTTTGGTTTGTTTTTTTGGTTTTGTTCCTTTTATTTCATGTAATAAGTCAATAAAATGCGATACTGATTTGTCTGTTTGAACAAGTTGGATTAGTTGGTTTATTGTGTTGGGTCGAATGATATGGAGGTCTTCTTATCATTCAATGTCTTGAAAGAAGTGGGTTTCTTGTTTATATGTTTGCTTTTCCTTCATTAGGTCAGGATAAATGTTTGTGCCTTTAATATTACTAATTTGAGGGTTATCAAGTCCTGTTTTTGTTCCTTGTCAAGTTACAATATGTAAATTTTTAGTGGTTATTACATCATTCTTTTGCACACAAGACAAGACATTAACATTTTTCTTGGTATTAATTTTCTCTAACATAGTAGGGAAATCCTCTAACGAGTGATCGCTTACTCCATAGTGGGTACAGAATTTGAGATTAGTCCTGTCCTTGTATGGATAGTCTGTATACCGGTGACCTTCTTTGTAACATGTGAAGCACTAGGTTGGTCGGCGCGGGGGTATGTCACGATTCCCAGGGAATCGACCTCTTCCTCCATAGCCTTGGCGTCGATTATCATACCGACGCTCATATCGTCGGCCATCGTATCTTTGTCCATTCTAATAATTTGCTGAATTGTTTTGCTCGTTATGTTGCGCTACTACATTTGTTTGGTATACCACGTGATAGTTCTGTTGGTTCTTTAGGTTTAACTGACAATCGGTAGTGTTATGAGTTTTGGTTTCATAGATGGTGCACCAGGAAGCCTTGCCATTCTTCATGTTAAATGAACATTATTTTGTAGTATGATCTCCGTGTTCCTGGCAAATGTCGCAAAAGGATTTGGTTTGTACAAATCGAACATCTTGTGGGCTATATTCTTGTCGACAGTTATCTTTCGAATGACCGGCCATCGAGCATTTAGTACACCAGATCTCCTGATTCTTGAGGCTTAGTTCTTTCAAAGACTTCTGTACATTCTTGAGCTGTTCTTCCAATCTGTGGTCCATGGGGTAAGCAGGTATTTCTTCGTCCATCTCCACCTGAAGAGCTTTTGTTAGCGCATCCTCATACGTTTTGAACGTATTCATACTGATGTGGTGGCGTACTTTCTGCGATAGTCCTACAAGAAACCATTGGATTAGTAGCTTTTCATCAATAACGTAATCTAGCTGGCTTAGTAGGTCTTTCCAGCATTTATCGTAGTTGCGGACGGTCTCCCCTGGATTTTGTGATGTGGTTTTAAGCTTCTTTGCGGCCAGGTGCTTAATGTCTGGAGTTTTTAAAAATGACAAAATTGTGCCTTAATCTTGGCTTTTGTTGCTCTGGGTTGTCTTTCCAAAAAGGTCATATACCATGTCAATGCCCTTTTCCTTAATGCCCCTGCGAACTGTGCCATTTGTCGATCTTCATCTGTAATCTGGTTGGCTTCCCAGGTCGACTCGCAGATCAACCAATGTCGTCTGGGGTCTTCATCTCCCTCATAAAGAGGAATGTGAGACGATCTGTGACCCATGTCTAAATCACTATCATTGCTCTTAGAAGGTGGTGGCGTTGGGGGTGGGGGTGTTGATGAGGGTGGTGGGGTTATTGGGGTATTTTTGCCTACGGAATTCTGATCGATGAAACTTCTATTTTCGTTGGTTTTCAAGTCTTTGTCGACTTGCACTCGATTGATGTTGACTTCTGCTGTCAANCTAGTTCTTTGATTTCTTCTAAAGCTGTATTTGGTGGGGGGGGGGGCGCTCATTAATGTGTCGGTAAGAGCAAGTGGATACTTCGAAGGGAGGATGCTGTTTGAAACATCACCCAATTGCCTTCCACTAGTCGACGTATAATAAGGTGTTATCCAGGGTCCGTTTCATTGCCTATTCGGCTCCATATAGTGAAGTCATCAGCTCGTAGTCGGAGGTCTTCTTCGAAAATAGTCTATATTCTAGTATGCGGATTCAATGGGGAAAGGGTTGTTCCTTCATCGGGAGCTCTTATTTGGAGAGCTTCTAGCTATTCTATCCATAATTCTTCCTCCTTAGGGGACACTTCTTGCTCGACGCCCTCTTCATGTCGGTCATGACCCGACTCTGGTGGATTTTCTTCCTTCTTGTTCTCCCTAGGGTTTTGTCCTCTGTGCAGCTCTAAGGCCCTTTCTCGTCGTTCTTCCCTTCTCTGGTGTCTCTCGTCCCTTTCTACTTTTTGAATGTCCGACATACTTTCATATGATCTATTCTCTAGAGGTCCCTGTTGGTCAACTTCTCATTACCGGTGACTGTTATCTGGTTTGTGTCGACTAGGATCCATTATACTCTATCTTTGACACATGACCAGCTACCCCCCATAGCCTATGTGACACTTTTAGAAAGCCTATATAGTTTGATTTATTTTCTTAGGAAGTATTCCCACTCCCTTTCTGTAATGAATTTCTCCCACTTCCTCTGCTTCTCCTCCCAATTAGTGTTTGATGGATGTTTGTACAGTGGTGGTCGAGGTTCAACAATGTGTCCTACTCCTTTCTCGATCAAGAATTTGAACAGCAAGGTCGGTAGGGAACACAAAAATCGTTCGATGAACTCTGTGTAAAATTTCTCTTTAACGGTTTCCACCGAAGTTCTGTCTTCGACTGCTTGCTCCTCACAGAAGTCATCAGTAATTTTTTCAAACCACTCCGACAAATTTGTTTTGCCTCCTCGGATTAGTTTCTCTAGCAACTGTTGTTCTTTAGTTGCATTCGGCTTTCTCATCCAGGAGTTGCTTCAAGAGTTGGGGAACTGATTCGACAAACTTTTCATGCGTCTCTGTAAAAAGTATTTCTTTTGCTTCGGCGACTGTTAATCTGTTCCTTCGTGCGTAATTCTGCAAATAGTTTGCAATTTTACATTCCCACTATTTTTTAATCTCTTGCTCTGGTATCATATGTGAGCATATATTTCAGTCATGTAATACCGGCAACGGAACCAATGTTGTAATCTCATAGATCACATAAGGTTACCAATAATACATACTAAAACATACATAAATATAGAATAGAGACAAGAGACAAGAACAGATAGGATTAAACAGATTATATTAATACAATGATTTCATACAAAGCAGAGAACTAAACTGAGTTCTCATTTGGCTCAACAGCCTAATATATACAATTTACAAATGGTTACAAAATAACTACCTGTCGGTTCGGTGAACTGACACGAATTTAGATGGCTGAATTAATCTCTTTAGTTTAGTCAGTCGACCGACTTAGTCGGCTGATCGACTAAGTCGGCCCATCGACTTAGTCAACTGATCGACTAAGCCGGTCCTCGTTCAAGTCGACTTATCGAATAGCTCCTTCTACATATGTTATTCTATCTATATGGACCTACTCTATCACATTGAAAGAATCCAAATAGAATATGCACCAAGCTATCCTCCCCGTTTGGAATGCAAGATGAGATGAAAGGGAATCAATTGGAGGTAGAACTTATGAATTTAAGAGCTAGTTAATTAAAATCAAGGAAAGATTCATCACTAAGTTCAAGTCCATTGTGTTAGAATTTTAATGGTTATACAAGATATTAATACACTTAGCATCAAAACATCATAACCATATTTGATTGATCACCGAAAGAGGTACAAGCACAACAAAACAAAAGAACTCAGAGATTACAGGACATTGCAGCAGTCGAGTCGTGTCACCTTCGAACATAGAACCGTATTTCACATCCATTGGTTAGGTTATTAGTTTGACTTTAGGAGTTGTACTTGTTACTCTAAGTTTATCTCCATCGACTAGTTATGCTTCTGGTCCCCATGGAGCCTCTGTTGATACCTTCTATGTCACAGAGATGTCCCAATTTTCATATCGAGTCCATGATGCCTACCTTTAGTCACCACTTGCCTTATGCTGTTGTTCGAAGGAAGTTGAAGCTTGAGTCATCCATTCCTCAGTTATATTGACTTTGCATGTCCATGCACATATTGTTAATTGAGTTCTTCCACATTATACATCTTTACTGAGTACCTCATGTTGGTTGATGGGGGATGCCTTAATTCCCACCTTCGAGCAGATTCCATTCCATCGACATCAGATCATTTATTCTGCAATAGGAGTCTAAAGGCATTTGAGTGCCTTGAGACTTACAGTCATCAGTGGTAGGTTCTCTCGCCATCGACAGTCTTGGGAATACATCAATGTCCCCTGATCGATGGATTCTTTCAAGTTTTTGACCTCAACACATCTATTCACACTTGTTAGATTACACTCTGTACCTTGATTCCCATTTTCATTATTGGTGGGTTATCTCGCGTCTGTTAACGATATACATCAATGACTGGTAATCAGACAATGGACTACTATGTTCGACCTCGACACATCTATTCACATAGTAGGACATGTACTTGTATCAGTTCATGTAAAAGACCTTCCATATAGGTTGCATTCCATATATGCTACCTCCTTGATCGTGCCAGTATTCCTGAGATTTCAGCTCTCATGATCATGATTCCAGTCTTTCCAGTGTATATCAGATATCTTCATCCATTATGGAGATATTTATCCATTGTATATTGTACATGGCGATGACCACACATGACACTTTGTATATCATGCCTATTCATGGCCATTGTAATCTTATGTATTCGGGACTGCTATATGTATTTGCAGTCACATGTAGATATTTATCATTGTATTGTACTATTGAGTGGTTGGTTCTTCCACCTAGGTCTTCATTACTCCACTTCTGGGATGGATTTTGTAATGTATTTTGGCCATCATGTTACCTCTATGACCTCACACATTAGGGGGCATTTGTTATAGTTGATTTTACCACACAAGGTAGATCACACATTTATGGCCTTCCTTGTTCCTCTGCAGACTCCTTGGACCCCATGGACTTATATTATGCTTGATGTTCCAAGAAATTCCGCAAAAATTTCTTGTTTATACCTATACATGACTTTTAAAGCAATACCCACTTGTATATGCAACTTTTGACCTCAAACCCACGTACATCGGGATGTGTGCAAAATGACAAACATTTTTGGAGTTTTCCTCATTTGAGTCCGAATGACTTGACTCTTGGCCTTCTAACTTCCTTGAGAAAGCTCAGATTTGACCCTCCATTACCTCTTTGGAGTGCTATATAAGGAGTCCCTTGGATACATTGAAGGAGGAGAAATTGAAGAGCAAGCAAACTATAGTCCATTGTTGCATCAAATTTGCTTATACCTGAGTCTGCATCCCTTTGTCCCTTGGAGCACATGGTGTTCTTCCTAAGCTTGCCTTTGCTTTATAATCTTTCTAACGAGAGATGGATGATTGAAGTGGTGGAGGCTCAAGTGGAGGACTCGGTTTCTCCAGTTCGCAAAAGTGCCGACAGATTTTGTCACTATTGTATCTTTGATTTATTAATAGAAATATCTTTTCCTATCCAATTAATGTTCATTTTGAATATGAATATTGAACCCATGGATTTATTCAATTGCTTATACATGGTTTATTATATATTCTAGGATAGCTCTAACACTTTTATATATATCATGCTTTCTTTGTTTACTGTTGTTGAGAGCAAATTATAATTACAATTGCATTGGAAAATCTCAACGAGGATCTACTTCAACCGTTTGGAATAAGGTACAATTCGATATCACTTAGTGTTATATTTTCATATTGTTCTTTCATATTGGGAAAGATTTGTTTCTAGTGTCATACTGTATATTGTGGTACCCCCAAGACATAGGAATTTTCTCTCCATAACACATATTCTTCTAGACCTTGATTTGTCATCTTTCATATTTCTCCTTCCTCCTTCTGCATTCCATTGGCGAACACCGGGTTGCAGAAACCCATATTATACTATACCTTGATTTCTCATCTTCCACCTTCCACCTTCCGCATTCCGATTTCCTCCTTCCACATTCCACTGGTGGGCACCGGGTCACAGAAACCCATATTGTACTAGACCTTGATTTCTCATCTACCAGATTCCACCTTCCTCCTTCTGCTTTCCACATTCCACCTTCCGCGAGCAGAAACTAGGTCATGGAAACCCATATTATTTATACTTTGATTTCTCATCTTCCACATTCTGCCTTCCACTTTCTGCCTTTCGCATTCTTTTCAATTGTTTTTTTCTTTGTGGGTTCATTCGTAATCCTTGATCTATGATCTATTGTGGATTGTGGACGTTCACTTTTATTTATGGGGAAATCATTCACCAACGTTAATTTTCTTATGGGTTCATTCCTGACTTTCAATCTGTACATTGTCAATCCTTCCAAAAAAAGGTAGGGGGCCTGACAGGTCGTCCCAAGCTCCAAGTTGGTGTTCTTCTCGTGGAATCCAAATTCCTAGATCCCCCACACTACCTTTTCCCTACGCATCGAATAAGTCTAGTGAGACCAGTGCATATAAGCACCTACAAACTCAACTGTATTGCCAATGTGGGATAAATCCCAAATGTAAAATCAATCTGTGCCATTGATTTCCTTGATTAGACAGTTTCTGATTATTTGTAATGAATTTTGCTACAAATGCTCATCTTCCTCTACCTCTTACATTGATCAACCTCTACTACCATCGAATTTGTAATTTCTCTCTCAACCATCTTATCGATTGACTGCTGTTACCAATTATTTTGTAATTTCTATGTCAGTCATCTTATCTTTGGTTATTCTTTTGTCATTACTAAGCTCCTTTGACATGAATGATGATTCATGTAATGGATCTCTTTTCTTTTACTGATTTCATCCTTCTACCATGTCTATTGGTTATTCCTTTGTCATTTGTTAACTCCTTTGAAATCAATGAAAACTATATTCTCAATAATCTCCCCATCTGGCATTGATGGAAACACCTAACCATTCTCCCCCTTTGACAACAATGACAAAGCATAACTGGCTATGAGATTGCTATATCCATTTTGATATAATAATTCCTATCTTTCTTCTTTCTGACAACTCCCCATTATTAATCTGTCACAGTAATCTAGGGACTAAAAAAAAGTCTCATAAGATATTTCAGACAATTAAGCATGAAAATGGCATAATGGTGCTGCAATTGGAGTAGTAGCTCTATATAATCAATAAAGAATGAGTAATACAATACAATGATCATGCAAGATGCATGAATTCCAAGACAATTCAAATTCCCAAGGAGGTCATTCGAATTGAATGAATGGGTGTAGCTTAACTAACTGTAAGCCACAGAAAACACACCTAGTTAACCCACTGATCAAGTCCAGATTGAATCAACTGAGTTCTAACAAAAGTCAGAGTGCAATGGATGACTGAGTTTAACTGAAATTAGCTTAGACACATGTCACTGCATGCCAACCAACAAGTGGTAGCTCATCATTAACTCTAATGAACCCCGATTGGGTTAACTGAAGTCAAACTGGTCATTAGAGGTGGTTGGAGGCGCCCTAGTTGACTCCAATTCATAAATATTAATAAAAATAATCAATATAATGAATGAAGGTGCCTACGCTACTTAGTTTAACTGATTGTAACAATCAGTTCACAATTAAGTGCATTTATGACACTCAGATCACCCCCGGAATGGTCCCTATTTGAAGGAGGAAGCCTAGTTAGCCTCCCTGAACAAAGGAGAAGGCTTAGTTTGCCTCCTTGACTTAAGGCAGGCATGGGTGTGCTCATGCTGATGTTATAGTGTGCTCATCTGATGCCGATTAAGTCAATTAAACTTAGGATAGTGGTTTAACAAGGAAAAATTGACAAAATTAAGTGTGCATGTTGGGTAAATGTTTCCAACAACCCCCCTTAAGCTATACTCAGGAGAAGTAAAAATAAATTTAATGAAATTCTAGGGCCCCGGAAACAAAGGCAATAGGTCACCCTGTACAATAATGTAACTTAAACAATGCTAAAAAATAAATCTAAGTGAGGAAAAAGGGAAAACCTAGTGGGAACCCCCCCCCCCCCATCCCCTCAAGATGAACACTGAAAGTAGTCTGAACACCCTGATGAAATCATCCCCAACAATGAATGGAGGTAAGTGAACTTATTTTTTGAAAATTTCTTGGTGAATATGTCTCCAATCTGCTCCTCAGTAGGACAATATTGCAGAAGGATGGTCTTGTCATGCAACAATTCCCTGATATAGTGCAGGTGTATCTCTACATGATTGGTCCTCTGCCTAGTTACTGGATCTATGGATATCTTAATAGAAATTTTATTGTCACAAAAGAGGACATTGGACAAAGTACTACCAATATCAAACTCCTAAAGAATTCCTTGCAACCAAACAGCTTGGATGCAAGCATTCACCGCTCCTCGATACTCAGCCTCTACTGAAGAAAATGCTATCGCGGCCTGCTTTTTTCTAGACCAAAAAATGGGGCCACCACCAAACATGAAGACATATCCAGAAGTATACTTCCTATAAATAGAATCACCTGCGCAATCGGAATCTGTGTAACCAACCAATTCTAGCTCAGAGTCTGCAACATAGTGAAGGTCGTAGGTCCTGGTTCCCTGAATACACTGGAGGATCCTCTTGGCTGCCTTCCAATGAATATCATGAGGATGCTGCATGTATCTTGAAACAACATTCATGGAATAACATATATTATGCCAATAATGAGTCAAGTGCAACAAGATAGCAATCAGCTGTCGATAAATAGTGCAGTCCATGGGATGTGTGCTTTTTCCTTCTTCAAGGCTGATCCCTGAAAGGAAAGGGAATGGAGCAGCATTACATTCAGCCATGTTAAACTTAAATAACAAGTCTGATATGTATTTGTACTGAGTGACTATTATCCCATCAATAATTTTCTCAATTTCAAGTCCTAGAAATTGCTTCAAGGGCCCCAAATCGCTCATTTCAAATGCATTGTGGAGAGCAGTTTTGATGACTGAAATAGAAGAAATTGTGCTACTTGTAATCAGTAATTCATAAAAATATAAAAGAATAATAATAAAATTACCATCAAAATTCTGTATACACACATTTGGATCTGATTTACACCTTTGGAAGTTTTGCGAGAGAAGGAAGGAATCCTTCTTGGAATACCACTCTCTTGGGGCTTGTTTTAACCCGTATAGAGACTTCTTTAGTTTGCAAACCAAAGATGGATCAGAAATGTAGCCCTCAGGATTCTTCATGTATATCTCCTCATGAATATCTCCATGTATAAATTCATACTTAACATCCATATGATGCACTTCCCAGTGCTTAGATGCAGAAATTGCCAAAACTAGGTGGATGGAGTCCAGTTTTGCAACCAACGCAAAAGTATCATGGTAGTCCACACATTGGACCTAGGAGAAACCTTTATCTACTAGAATTGCCTTATATTTTTAGGTTTTTCCATCAGCAACAACCTTATTCTGAAACAACCACGTGCATTGAACCAATTTCCTCCCCGGAGGAAGAGAAACTAGCTCCCAAGTAGTGTTTTTATGAAGAGAATTCATCTCTTCGTCCATGGCATCTTGCCATCTTGAATCCTTTTTAGCATGGTAGTAAGACTTAGGATCTGAAATTATAATTAAATAACAATATCTGGACAGAAAATAATTAGGACAAGAGAGTGCAATACTTGCTCTTTGGAAATCAGATTGGGTTCTCCTTGGATTGTCTGGATTTCCATTGTTATCACCTACGGAGGAGAGTGTCTGTCAGGCCCAAGTTGGGAGATGATTTTGTACTTCAAGTTTTGATTCAGCATATGATGTTTTTTGTTCACTAATATCATAAATCATAGGATCAAAATCAGGGTCATCACCCCCAATTCCATTATCCAATGATCCATAGGGGTTTTTAAATAGGATCTTTTTTCCAGTGGTTAAACTGTGGTGAAGGAACCTGCTTTGATACCAATTGTTGAAATATTGGAAAATATTGAGAGGAGGGATGAATCATTACTGTAAAATTTTAACAATTTAAAATCACTTTTAATTTACTCATTAAAACACATAATCAACAATAACACATAGAACACAAATTTATCGTGGAATCCCAATTGGGTAAACCACCAACACTTCTTATTATTGCAAAATTGTTATTTACAAATAGTTTTTCCTGCTGCTACAAACAAGGATAGTATTATACCCTATTTACCAGCAACTATTGGAAGGAGTCTACAACCCCCTATTTTGTCTGCTACAACTGACAGATTAGATATTTACCAGCTTCTGCTGGAAGGAGGATACAACACCCTACAGGATTATTTTCTACCCTAGCACCACCCTACCACCCTAGTATGTTTTTAGTAATCTTCCAGATTTCTTTACCCTTCAATATTTGTCACACCCACTAGTATTTGCTTATTCTTCTATGATATGGAACATAGAGACACTTTTTTCTCACTCATCCCTCTGTTTATAAATACCTTCATGTTTCCTGTGGATGCATCTCTTCACCATTGCACCATTTAATTCTTCAATTGTGCCTCTCCATGAGAACTCAATTCCTCATTATAACACTAAGTCATCGAGTCATCTACGTTCGTCGTGATTCTTCAAAACAACTAAAATAATTCCCTGTTAATCGATTTAATGTTTAATATTCTAGTCCCGACCTTCCGTAATCTTCATTTCTCCAATCATTCTGAGTCGTTGATATTATTTTGGGTTTTTTCCTGATCGTAGATCTAATATATACTGATAGATCTAATGATAGTATTTTTCGTGATTCTCCACCTTCCTCTTTCTGCCTTCCGCATTCCGCTGGCGGATGTCTTTTCATGATTTCAGTAGTTGTATTTCTGCACCACTGTTCCACATCGTTGATCTCCTTCAAGCTCTCCATGACCGTTGTGCTTCCAAACTATGGGTTACAAAACTGTGACATTTTCCCAAAGTCTTTTCATGACTTTCTACCTTCTGCCTTCCACTTTTTGCATTCCACCGACAAAATTTGGGTCGCAGAAACCCATATTATTCTAGACCTTGATTTCTCATCTTCCTCATTCCTCCTTCCACTTTACACCTTTCGCATTCCACTGGAGGACACTGGGTTGTAGAAACCCATATTATACTAGAACTTGATTTCTCATCTTCTGCATTCTTCCTTCCACCTTCTGCTTTTCGTCTTCCTCTTTCCACCTTCTGCATTCTGCTAGAGGACACCAGGTCATGGAAACCCATATTATCCTAGACCTTGACTTCTTATCTTTTGCATTCCGCCTTGCGCCTTCTGCCTTCCATTTTCCAACTTCCGCATTTCACTCATGGACACAAGGTCATAGAAACCCATATTACTTATACTTTGATTTCTCATATTCCGCATTCTGCATTCTTCTTTATTCCTTCCACATTCTTTTGAACCGTTGATTTCTTTGTGGATTCATTCTTGACCATTGATCTACGATCTAATGTGGATCATTGCGGACCTTCATTTTTCTTTGTGCGGAAATCATTCACCACCATCAATTTTCTTATGAGTTCACTCCTGACTATTGATCTGTACATTGTCCTTCCTTCTAAAAAAGGTAGGGGTCTTGACAAGTTGTCTCAGGATCCAAGATGGCGATATTCTCATGGAGTCAAAACACCGAGATCCCCCACACTACCTTTTCTCTATGCATTGAATAAGTCTAGTGAGACAATTGCATATAAGCACATACAAACTCAACCATGCTGCCAATGTGGGATAAATCCCAAATGCCAAATCAATTTGCACTGTTTATTTCCTTGATCAGATGGTTGGTGAGTCTTCGTAATGAATTCTACTGCAAATCCTCATATTCCTTTTCCTCTTACATCGATTGATTGCTACTGCCATCGAATTTGTAATTTCTCTATCATCCATCTTATCGATCGATCACTACTACTAATTATTTTGTAATTTCTCTGCCAACCATCTTATCTTTGGTCATTCTTTTGTCATTACTGAGCTCCTTTGAAATCAATGATGATCCATGTAATGGATCCTTTGTATTTTACTGATTTCATCCTACTACCATGTCTATTGGTTATTCCTTTGTCATTCATGTACTCCTTTGACATCAATGACAATTATATTCTCAACAACCTAGATACATGAAAAATTTTAAACACTCACACAACTCTAAACTGAACGAAGAATTAAAAAATATTAAGGCACCAATCTTTGAAGGTGAGTTAGATCAAGGATAAACTTGATGAGGAATGGCTACTTCATATGTCTAAATATTTCGATGTTTATGCCTATCCAAGCGAACTGAAATCTCATCTAGCGATATATAATATGAATGGAAAAGTTGCACGATGGTGGAGGGATTTAAAATTAACCAATGGAGTAAAAGAAGGAAATGTTGATTGGGTAGAATTTAAAAGATTATTTAAATAAAAATACTTATATGAAATATTCTTTTGATAAGAAAATCAAGGAGTTTCATAAGCTGAAAATGGGTTCAATGGCAATATATGGACTGATAAAAAAAATTAGAATTACTGCATTATGTATCATACATAAAAGAAGAGAAAATAAAAAATCCAAATTATATCTAAGTTGTTTACCAACTTATTTTGCGAATAAAATAGAATTTGATACTCCTAAAAAAATTGATGAATCTCTATATAAGGCTATATTGTGTTATGAGCATAGACAGAGTAGGCCAGAAAAAAAGGACGTAAATCAAAGAATAAAAATATCATGTTCAGAGTAGAGAAATAAGGGTTATAAACCAGCTCATCATAGGAATCAACACAACAGAGTTCCAACAAACATTTTTTTCTTCAGAATAATAAAATTACTAATAAAAGTGAGTTTTAGTCCAAAATTCTAGCTCAAAGTGGTACAAAACCAATTTCTTTCACGAGAAATAAACTAGTTCCAAGAATAGTACAATGTTTTGAATGTCAAGGGCCTCCTTATCTTAGAGATTTTCCTAACCAAAATAACACTGTATTAAAGAATTTGCAAGAGTATCCTACAGTGGATGAAATGGCCCAAGTACCCTAAATCTATGTAGCATTGGAGCAACACCAAGTTGAGTTCCAACCATCTATGACTGAAATAGAAGGTAAAATTGTCTAATATCTCGAATTTTGGACTTATAGGCATGTGCCTATTGATTATGATGATTATCTTGATGTTTTATTTTTATATTGGGTCAAAGATCCCACTGCATATGAACATGATGATTTTTTTTATGTATTGGGCATAAGCCAATTATTGATGATATATGTATATTATTGTTTGTGTTGGGCGTGGACCCTGAAGCACATGATCGACGAGATGTTTTGTGTTGAGCGAGCAGCTCTGGAGCACTTGAGTGATTGATGATTTGTGTTGAGCGAGAAGCTCTAGAACACATGAAAATATAATTGGATGTGTTGGGCATAAGCCCTGTAGACTTCCATGTTGATGTTGAGCATAAGCTCTAGAGCATGAGATCCTTGGCCATTGTATCCCTAGATGTATCGTACAAGTACATCCTAGCATTAGTGTTGAGAGAGGAGCTTTGGAATTGCATTGAATTGTAACTCCTTGTTAAAGTGTTGAGTATGGGCTCTGGTAAGCTCTAGGGGTTACTGAAAATAATTTAATAACTTCGGAGTGAAAACAACTCAAGGAAAAATATTGATCTCATCATACTTATTTATAAGTGATTAAATGAAATTTCGAATTTCTGTATTCTTATCAAGTACTGAAGAGCTACCACGTTATACAAGGGAAATACAACATGCAAGGATGTTTATAGTTTCCTAGCCTAGTATACCTAGAACATATACCTACTTGACCTTAATGAATAAGTGTCATTAAGTCTAGGGATCATGGTATATGATGCATCGAGAAAAATGTTAACAAAGTATTATATTATTATGTACTTTATACATGGTATGTATAAAGAAGTAAATGTATATAAATAATATAAATAAATGAAAGAAAGAATAGAATCTCCATCAATTACTATTTATTATTTAGATTAATAAATAGTATAATGTCTAAGAAAGTCCAACTAGGAACTAGTAGACAGTTCCTAAGTTAAAATATTAATAAATTACCTGAAGTAATTGAAAAGGGTGAAATCAAGAAACCAAGGTTTCTTGATTTAACTATCTCTTTGACTAAAAAATTTGTCTATAAAGACTCAAGCCAAGGAAAGGCTTGGGGTTATGATTTTGATCTGGGGAAATTATTATTTCTACCTATTATTCTCTCAATTGATTTCTTGGATGAACTTTTTCTTGCAAGGAAAGGAGAATTGATTTAGAACGGAATACCAGTTAGGAAATCCTACCTTAGGTTTTCTAAGCTACTTTCATGTTGGATTCCAGCTCGGGGGATCCATATTTTAACCAGGAATGGTTATGGGTCATGGTTGAGTTGAACGTGGTAGTTCCCAAGTGATTTGGTAATCAAACAGAGGTCGGATCTGCATTTGAATTGTTAATGTTGGTTATTTGAGTGTGCAGGTTCAACCATTAACATAGCTTCAAATTCAGGTATGAATCCCTTGACTGCCTATTCTATTTTCCTAGATTAACTATTGTTTGAGTTAGGTAAATGATTTCAATACATTTCCTAACCCTATGTTTTTGAATTTCTGGTTAATAATCTGGTGGGGTTTGTATTTTCTTTAATACTAAGTTTAGGTTGTAGATTTTATTATGTATACCGCATATTACGAGGGTTTGTACCTTTAAGTTGTTTATGTATTATTCCAATACTTGAATTATGTTTACTGTAATTAGGTTTTGTTTTTCTAGTTAAATATATATATATATATATATTGCTCATTGGCTTTATCACTCTACTGACATATTGCATTTNATATATATATATAAAATAATAATAATAATAATAATAATAATAATCTTCCAATATTTTTATAGTTATTCTACTAATTATATTATTTATAAACTAAAGTACATGATTAAATAATCTAAGCTGAATCAACTAAGAACAGAGGGAAACTAAATCTAAAATAAAAAATCATTAAATACCTTCAAGGTTTGTCTCCAACAAGTATAATTTAAATATCATAACATTCCATTAAATAAACATAATCATAATTAACCAAACAAAGAAGGCATTGTGACCATCCATGTGGTCCAATACCAAACTTCTGTATTATTATAAATTCCATAGTTCAAAGCTCTTAATCAAATATCACATCCCTTTACATAACTCATTGTTACAAGATAGCTTACAGTCCTATTTATTACAGTCATCCTTTTTATAAAACATAAAGTATCTAAAGGTCCCATCTAAATCTACACACAACCATAGCATAACATTAACAATTAATAATTAAAACCCATTTTTCCAACATAGGTCACGACATGGATTCTATGCATGTCCAAACCTAAGGAAAAAATAATAATAACAAACCATAGCATTTTACACACAAACAATAATCACATCGCACAAACATATTTACATCAGCCACGCTATACATCTAATGTATGCAACTGCGATTTATAAGTACACCAAATGTTATGTAATAAACAAATGCATACACTAATAGTGAGGTCGTAAGACCCTAACCACATTCACGGCCTTGGCCAAAATTTTTAATTTAACACACAGTATTTTTGAATTAACCCTACAGTAAACGTTGTCCATCATGGGTTCCCCACCCATGGCTCTTCACAGTCTACATCGCAAAAGAACTAATACAAATTAAAACCCTAAACTAAGCTATTGTAGCACTGTGGGAAAGGATCATGCCATTCACGACATGGCCTATACCCACATTTTCAATGAATTACAATATAAAAACTAAACTACCTCTTTATATACGAGCATTCGAGAGAAGGTGAATGCCTTATTACACACCTATCTTAACAAGCAGAATAATGCATTATATTAATCCTATACACATCATAAAATAATAACCACGACAATCAAATAAAAATAATGATTTATCCATTTACATAGTAGGAGTCATGATTCGCTACACAGTCGTCATTTAAGACCAAGAACCAAGTTACACAGGCATGCCAATGGGCTAATGCACCATTGCAAGCAATGGTGCAGCCCATGGAAAAAAGGCCCGAAATAAAAATAATGATTTACATACCCAAACTTATCTACACAGAGCTGAATGACTTATGAATTACTTCATGTCTTAACGCCTTAACAAATTAATAAAACCCAAGTTTGTATCTTAAGCCCGAAGGTGAAATTGGAACCTAGAACATAAAAATGCAACCAAGCAACAAATCCAAATGCAGTTTTCCCAAAAGGGATGAGAGGTAGCAAGTATAGAATTTCTCACAGGCTTAGCATGACCATTGTGCAACCATATTGGACCTAACAACGAAGTATGGATCCACCCGTCTTTCGCTACCCTGTCACCTGCAACCGAAAAGTGAATACGATAGTTGAGAAGTATGAAAAGTTAAGAACCTTAAACCCGAAATAATGTGCAAGCATATAAACCAGAACAAGGCATACCTTATGATCAGGAGGTCACCTCTGTGGTTTTCTCCCTACGCAGAGCCAAAATGCAAAAACCCCAAATGATAAAAAAATGCACAACCATCGTGAGCCAAGACTAAGGGAAGGATTCCATGATTTCCAAGGACATTAAATGCACTAGCTGGTGGCCATTAACGTGATACTAAACCCACTCTCCATAGTTAAATGCCGTTTCTTTCATGACCTCCAATACAAATCTTAAACCCTGTTGACATATGGTACAACCATAGGTTATACTCGCTACCCCTTCTCATATCACCATGTAACAATTACAAGATATACATTACAACAAGGTTAATATATATTACAATAACAAGGTTAAGTGTAGATTCCATATATGGTTTGCGCTAGCCTTGATTCAACCCCAATACTTATGTATTAACATAATGTATGTACCATAGGTTTAAAACCTAATAACATGTGAACCTTAGGATTTAAGAAATAAACTTAACCGAATACAATTAATCCCTAATATTTTTCTTAGTGAACATGGCATATGTAATAGGCCACGTTAATTAATTTAAGCATTATAACAATCAATGGCCTAGTTTGAAGGCTACGTACTTAACCTGCAAATAGAAAACATAAGAAGTGTTAATGGTTTTTAATAAACCAAAACCTAAACCGTAAATAATAACAAGATGTGGAATAAAGAGTTACAAGACCATAAGGAAGTATAAGTACCAAACAAGAATTTCAGTAGTAATACTTAAATTGATGAGAATAGGATTTATACCTATTATAATTCAGAGTGGGTAAAGGATCCAAATTCCACCAGCAGTATGCTCTTTAAGATCCCATTGCAAAGTATGAACTGCATGTGAAATAGAATAGGTGCCTTAGTTCATAGAACTAAGTAATCCTGCAAACGAGTAAACACCTTCACCTCTCAAACCGTCATGGGAGAATGAGTCTCGCCACTCCACCCTTTTTGTTTCCACAAACAAATTTAAGTTAGGACCTTATAAATAACAAATGCGACAATGCAGAAAGGACGAAGCATTTACACCAGTGACGACACATAAGCAACAAAAGTAAAAACATAAGACTAAAGCAGTAAACAACAATACGGCATTATAAATAAAATACATTAAAAATAATAATTGAAAGTAAAACATAGAGCATAAGAACAACGTACGAATAAAGAGTGGTACATGAAGTGTGTGATATAGTTCCGCAAGTGAATAATGTTCTGTCTAGGTAGTTTCTACTAGCCTATAATTTTTATTTTTATTTTCGATTTTTGGCGACATTACAAATCGTCATACACTTTATTTCTGTTTTGATTGATCTAGGATCATGTTGTTGTTACATATCCCCTGTAATAGTAGAAAAATGTAAAGTAAAGAAGGTTAAATCCCCAAATCCATGGTTGGTGAAATTGGCCACTGGCATGAAAAAATGAGTTTTAGAATTGATCAAATGTTATCCACTAAACTTAAATGGTTTGGAAAATAGTGCGTATTTAATTATTCTACGTTTGGGTTTGTATGTTGTTTTAATCAAGATGGACTGGTTCGAAAAAAATAATGTCAGTCTAAATTCATTAGAAAATACTTTTACATGTGTCAATGAAATAGGAAATCCTTGTTTCTTGAAAGGGATACCTACAAAGAATTCTATACCACATATTTCTTCTCTAGAACTTAAGAGGAGTGTTAGAAAAGCCTGTAAACTATATGCAATTAGCATTCAAGATTGTAACAAAGAAACAAAATAGAAAATAGATGATATTCCCTTCTTATCTAACTTTAAAGATGTGTTTCCAAATGAAATACCTATCCTTCCAACTAAAAGAGGCCTGTAATTCTTTATTAATTTGGTTCCCAGAGTGGTACCAGTATCCAAAGCACCTTATCAGATCAATGCACCATTCAACTACAACAATTAGTTGAGAAAAGATACATTAGGCCAAGTGTATCACCTTGGGGAGATCTGATTCTCTTTGTGAAAAAGAATGATGGGACTATGAGAATGAGCATTTATTACCATCATCTTAACAAATTTACTATCAAGAATAAATATCCACTCCCTAGAATTGATGACTTGTTTGATCAGGTAGGAAAGGAAAAAATACTCTCCAAGATTGACTTAAGATCACGATATCACCAAGTGAGAATTTGAGAAGAGGATCTTGCAAAGGCTTCTTTCAGAACTAGATATAGGCACTATGAATTTGTGGTAGTTCCTTTTGGACTGACCAATGCACGAACAACTTTAATGTGTTTGATGAACAACATGTTCAACTAGTATTTTGATAAGTTTGTTTTAGTATTCATAGATGGCATTTTGATTTACTCAAAGAATGAACACGTTTGAACATTTAAATATAGTTTTACAAACCCTGTGAGAACATCATCTTTATGCCAAGTTCTCCAAATGTGATTTCTTTAAGAAATAAATTTAGTATCTTGGGCATATTATATCTGAGGAAGGTGTACAAATAGATCCTAAGAAGATAATGTAAATAATGGAATGGCCTACTCTGCATAATGTCTTAGATGTACGATCCTTCATGGGGTTAGCTAGGTAGTATATAAATTTCATAGAAAAATTCTCTAAGATATCTTTCCCTATTACTTCTTTGCAAAATAAAGAAAATAAGTTCATTTGGAATGAGAAGTGTGAAGTTGGTTGCATAATACTTAAATAATTGTTGACAAAGGAACCTGTACTAAATGTAGCTAACATGGATAAATATTTTGTTTTGTACTGATGCATGCAAGGAAGTTCTAGTGGGTGTATTGTTACAAAATGACCATGTGATTGCATATGAATCATGAAAATTAAAATATTCAAGGAAAATTTATGCAAACCATGACTTGGAATTGGCTACAATTATAAATGCCTTAAGGATGTGGAGACACTACCTGACGGGGAAGAAATTTTTACTAAAAATAGATAATGTAAGTTTGAACTACCGTTTTGAACAACCCAACTTAAATTATATACAAGCATGATGGTTAGATTTTATCACTGAGTATGATTTTGAATTAAGACATATAAAAGGTAAGGAAAAAAAGGTTGCAGATGCCTTGAGCAAGAAAGTCCACCTTCTACATGGAATTTCTTTAAGTAAAGCAGAGGACAATTTAAAATAGAAATTAGATCACCACTGGAAAATGATCCAGTTAATGTTGAAATTAGAAATAAGTTGTAGAAAACAGTAAGGAATCACAACAAGTGTATTTAATTGATGAAACATGGTATCTCTAATAAAAAGGTAGGTTGTATGTGCCTGAAAATCCCAAACTTAGACATCATATTTTAACTGAATTTCATAAGAAACCATAATCAGGGAATCTTGGATATCAAAATATGATTACAGAATTTAAAAAATAATTTTTTTGGCCAAAAATTTAGAATTTATATAACTTAATTTATAGCTAGGTGTCTGGAATGTCAACAATTTAAGATTGAACACCAACACCCTGCAGGGAAGCTACAACCATTGCCTATACCAGAGTGGAAATGAGAAGTAATTAGTATGGATTTCATAACAAGTTTACTGAAAAGAAGAAAACAAAATGTCTCAATCATGATAGTGGTATATAAGCTATCAAAATCTACACTTTGTATTCTAGTAAAGTCAACTTTTAAAGCAATTAATATCGCTAAAAATTTTGTGCAATAAATTTTTAGATTGCATGGAATCTAAGTTTACAGGTAACTTTTGAAAGAATCTATTTGGAGGTTTAGATATTCAACCGAGTTTTAACATCGCTTACCATCCACAGACTGATGGATAGACAGAGCGTGTTAACCAAATCCTTGAATACATGTTAAGAATGTACATTATGCAAAATCCTTCGAAATGAGAGGACTACTTATATTTGGCATAATTTTCCTATAAAAATGGCTACACAACCTCTACTAAAATGTCACCCTTTGAAGTTTTATATGGAATAAAATGTAGAACCCCACTTACTTAGGATGACCCAGTGGATAGGCTTATGTTAGGACCTGATTTGATTAAATATTTCAAAAATATGGTTAACAAGGTAAAGCACAATTTAATAGGTTTCGTAGAGATAAAGAGTACAAGATAGGTGATCATGTGTACCTAAAGGTTAAGGAAAAGAGAAGCACACTTAGAATGGGCAAGTGCAACAAGTTGGCCAAAAGATATTGTAGACCCTTTGAAATTATGGAAAGATGGGCCCAATTGCATATTGGATGGATTTTCCAACTCACATTAAAGTACATGATGTATTCCATGTATCTATTTTAAAGAAATATGTATATGATCCTAAAGATATTATTAATTGGAATCTATTGCAGGTGGAACTAGAAGGAGAATTCTTCCCATAACCAAAATGTATACTGGACCAGAGGGAAACACGACTCAAGAACAGAACTATCATTCAGGTGAAGGTGCAATGGATGCACTTCAAACTCAAAGAAGCCACATGGGAAAAGGAGGAGGCTATGAGATAGGTCTATCCTTTTCGTTTTGATGAATAAACATCGAGACAATGTTGTTTTTAAGAGGGGTTGAATGTGACATCCTAGAGTTTTCCCCTAGACATACTATGTATATAAACTATGTTTTGGTTAAGTCATATGTTTGAACCTATGAATGATGCAAGACATCATAAACTACGATACTTTATAAAAGTGGAATTTTGTTTTAAATTCTTCAAGGAACTTGATATTAGAAAACTAATTTTAAAAGGAAACCAAGCTTACTAGAGGTCTAGGACTTATGAGAATAATTAAATTTTAAAAAGGGAAAATATAAATAATATATTTAAAAATTAAGGATTTATATGATTGTGAGGAGATGAAATAAAAACCATAAATCCTTGTTGATTCAAAAGCTTCTTTTTATTTGAGACTGATTATTATTTGAATTTGTTGAGCTATGATCATTAGTCTGATGGAAAATAACTTTATTTTCTCCTTTTGAATATCCTCTCTAATCATAACCTTCTAAACCTGAAATAGAGAGAGAAAGAGAGAGAGAGAGAGATATCGTTCCTTTAAACGTTTATAAGAAGATAAGAATGAGTGATAGATGGAGGAGCTTGTAGAGGCCAGGATACCTTTTTTCCTCAAAAGGTCTGGCTTGTATTTCTATCTAAGTACTCAGAGTCAGTTTATTCCAGAGGTGTGTCCTAGAAATAGAGAATTCCTGAAGGAGCAAGATTATACAAACAAGAAATACAAAATGTTGAGTAAAGGGAACTTGATGACAACATCTACTTAAAGTAATGAATTTCACATCAAATAACGTGAAGTATACATTACTGGTAATCTTGGTTCCACTTTTTGGTGATGTCTACAAAGGTTAAAAGATACTGAACAGTTGCCAATATCTATTGTACGGTGGAGTTGGGTAGTCCCATATCAAGTTGCCTGGAATATTTTCAGATCAGCTATTTAAGTAGTTGTTGTTATATTCTTGTTTATGAGATAATTTTATTTCTTTAAGTATGTCTTCCTTATTATCCATATTAAGATGTTTGAATAGAAATAAAGTAATTATTTTATTCGATCTGATTATTTGGTTTGAAAATCTACAACCTACCCGAGATTGCAAGAAAATACTTTCAATTTCCTAGGTTAAAATATTGCTGGGGTTTGATAGTCCATTTTCAATAAACTGCATTGATTAGGATGATGTAATACATGTTAACATTATTCAAAGGAAATATTTACTCCCTCTACTTCTTAGTTATGGATTGACATTTATTTCCTTATTAAATATTTATTATTCAAGAAGTAAATTCTGGATATTCTAATATAAAGGAGTAATTAGGATTTGACATTCATTATTTATCTAAATTCTAATTATTTGTTTAATTTTGATTGCGTTAATTCAAAAGAGTAATTAGGGTTTGTTATTTACTCATTATTTTAGTAGTTTCTTAGTATTTTCTCTCTCACACACACGTGTGTGTGAAAAAGAGTTAGTTAGGGTTTAGATTTAGTATGTTTAAAGGATTGTTTCAATGTTTTGAAAATATAGGAATATACATCTTATCATTAGAATTATGTAAAATACATATGTATATAACTATAAGTCTATATAAAATGCATAGGTATATATATATATACACACACACACACACATATTGTTTCCCATTTATATGCTAAATAGGAATTACTAAAGTACAAGCAATAAATTGCTAAAAAAACATCAATTGGGAAAATATAAGAACTAAAACCTAAACCCTAATAAGAAATACTAATGAACTTATTTTAAGACAATAAAAAAAATGCAAATATAAACATTAGCTCTATACAGACAGAGAAAACACCTATAATCAATACACAACAAATAAAATCCATATAGTATTATTAAAATCTAAATCCATCTATAAGATATAATAGATAATAATGAAACTAAATAAAATACCTTACAATATATCCTAGAAATATAACCAGATTAAATAGTTTAATTATTAAACAAAGATTGGATTCGATTAAACCTCGATATGTATTTATATACAAATCCCCAAGTCATCTAATAAACAAGGAATCCAATTTACAAGCATAAAAATAACCACAACAATATCTATATATAAATACGCTTCTTGATTAAAATCATTACAAGTCTACATGACCAAAACAACACACATAACTTAGTCACTAAAAATAGAAATGGATGCCCAATATTGCAACTATACATAACCATTAAACACATTACGCATAAGATTACACGCGTAAACAAATTCCATTCATAACGCATCCACAATAGGCTAGAAAACATTGTACTCATAAGAAGTATAAATAATTGAAACATAATCATAACATATCCAAAACCCTATAATAATGGAAGAAGAGGATTGAGGAATCCCTCTCTATTTATGTTCACTGTAATATCCTAATTTTTTACCTAACACTTATGAGCATAAATCCCATTGCGTTGGATGTTTCTTTGATGTTATATTTTGTATATTGGGAATAAAACCCCATTGCACATGAGTATGATGATTTGTTTGATATATTGGGGGTAAGCCAATGCATATGTTTTATTTATCATGTATGTGATTTTCATGTGTTGGGCATGGACCCTGAAGCACATGATTGATGAGATGTTGTGTTGAGAATGAACACTGGAGCACATGAGTGATTGATGATTGTGTTGAGAAAGAGATCTGAAGAACATGAGTATTTGATGTTTGTGTTGAGCGCGAAATCTGAAGCACATGAGTATTTGATGTTTGTGTTGAGAGCAAGCTCTGAAGAGCATGAGTATTTGATGTTTGTGTTGAGCGCAAGATCTGAAGCACATGAGTGATTGATGATTGTGTTGAGAAAGAGCTATGAATCACACGAGCATTTGATGTTTGTGTTGAGCTTCATCTCTGGAGCACATGAGTTATGAAACATTTTTGTTGAGCATGAAGCTCTGAAGCACATGAAAAGATAAGAATTATAAATGTTGGGCATAAGACCTAGAGCATTCCAATTTGATGTTGAGCATAATATCTGGAACATCGGATCCTTGGACATTCTATCCCTAGGTGTATTATACAAGTACATCCTAGCATTAATGTTGGGAGAGAAGATCTGGAATAGCACTAAAGTGTAACTCCTTGTTTCTTAGCATTCAATGTGGGATATGACTAATGCTAGGAGTTATTGAAAATTAATTATGTTGAGTGAAAATGACTGTGATAAAACATCGACCTCATCTTACTTATTTTTAAGTCAAGATTAAATGAAATTTTGAATTTTTGTTTCTCATCAAGTATTGAAGTACTACCACGATATATGAGGTAATCTAACATGCAAGGAGGTTTAGAGATTCCTAACTTAGTTGACCAACCCTAACAGAAGGCCTTAATACAAGAAGTGACTAGAAGCTAAAGAAAGAACCATGTCATTTGAGATCATGCTATATGATCCCCAAAGTAAAAATGTTAACAATGATATATGTATATATATAGTTTATATATGTTATGAATGAAAGAGTAAGAATATGTATTAGTAATAGTAACTATAAATAATAATTGAAGGATCTATGTATTATTATTTACAAAACTAATTAATAAAATATTTTAGTACCTAAAAAGAGTCAAAATAGGAACTAGTCATAGAGTTCCTAAGTTAAGATAGATAAATATTAATTTCACATAAATTAAGTAAAATATTATTTCAAGAAAACAAATGATTCTTGATCTAGTTGATATTTAACTGTCCCTTTTCCTAAATATTGTCTATAAAGACCTAAGCCAAAGCAATACTTGGGGATCACATTCCATTTTATATGATCATTATTATCCTAAGAATTTTTGGAGAGCATTTTTCCAAAAGGAAAGCAATCCAGTACAAAACCTGATTCTCCAGATAGGTGAAGCCTTACCTTTAGGAGCTCTAGACTACTTGCATGTTGGAACCAGCTCCAAGGGATCTGGATTAAAACTAGGAACGGTTCCAGGTCATGGCTGGGAGGAACGTTGTAGTTCCGAAGTTATTCGGTTGACATATATGAGGTCAAAATTATCCTTATTCTTATTAATTCTATGTGCTTAAGTGTGTAGGTTTATATCCATCAAATAAACTACACATTATAGGTATGAGGGTTTCTACCTTCTCTTTAGTTCTTATAGATTTTATTAAAGTAGGGTTATAATCTAGAATGAAAATCTGTATATTGTATGTTTTCTTTAGCTAGGTTCTTCTTTTGTTTACAGAACCTTAAAATCCTGAACCTTTTTGTATAAAAATCTAAGGACATATTTTATGTCACACGTTGATTTACTGCTTAAACATTCAACTACGCCATTATGTTCCTCGGTAGAATTTTTTAGTTTAAATCTTCTTAGTATTTGATGCACTTATCTAATAGATTTTACCTTAGAATTAAACCCTAGTTATCTAAGATATCTAGCTATTTGTGTATTGTTCAACCTTAGTTGAAAATTTAAACAGAGCTTTCATAAAGCTAGGAAAAATAAACCTTATTAGCATTTAAAACTAAAATAATATATTAAATTTTGCATCTAAAACATTCAGATAAACTATTTATAAAAATTATAAACCTACAGGCCATAGATTAAATATCTAAGTTCTATAACTTAAAACTATGTTCAAAACATTTTAAAATATTTAATAAAATACCAACTAAAATAAATAAATTAAACCATAGTTCAAATCTCTCACACTATTAAAATCCAACTCTAAACATATATTCCCAACCCTGGCAAATTTCATATTTCCAGCACGTATGCTTCCATTTCCACTTTAAAATCAAACAAAAACAACATATCATAAATGCTATTCAAAGCCTTTAAAATAAACATTAAATACATGCTAAGAAATGTAACGCTTATAAGTTTTATTAAACCTATCCCAACCATCGAATCCTATCTAGGATTGGCTATAGGATAATTTCACATATTACATTACAAAATCCTTTAACCTAGCCCATCCATCAAAACCTGTGAAGGTTTGGCTGTAGGCCAAATTACTTAAAAACATATCAAACAATTAACGCTAAACAGAGAACCCAACTCACCATTTATATAAACAAAATTATTAGGAAAAAGTCATTTTGTTTATCATTCAATCAAAACGCATCCAGGATCAAATCCTGTGAGATGACCAAAACCCATGCTAATGAAACCACAAGTCTAAATCATTAAACAACCCGGGATTGAATCCTATAGGCACCAGTGCTAAAACAAAATATAAATGCTACGAATTACACAGCAAGGGTTTCGCCTCTCAGGATACCCAAATGATTTTTTTTAAATCCATAGTTTTAACAAAACAGAGCTATGTTCTACACATTATTTACATAGTCAATCTATCCATGGTGCCATTGCAAGCAATGGAACTTTCTGCAATATGAAATGCACCATTAAGGTAAAACATAGAGCTTACCTTAAAATGTTAAACCAAACACATTACAAAAACATTGCAACACGACAAGTTTATACAAAGAGCTGAACCTTCTCTGGATAGTCAATTTATTTTCCCAAACCTTTTACATACGGCAGTGCCATGGAAAGGACTAACACATTTGCATCCATTGGATTCCCAAACAAACTATCAAACCCAACCATACTAAACTACACATTGATGTTTTTCCCAACCGATAGTTTAAATATCTGTCAAACCAAATGCACAGTGGCAAGGGCCTTGCATTTTCAGGGCTGACCCGCAGTATGGATGCGCAAGAAACCTAGGAATCCACCATGAAGCCATGCTCCATTACCTGCATAAAGAACACACAAACACTATGAGAAGTATACAAAGAAATAAAGAAATCAAACCAAATGATTACAGTATGTATACCATGATATAGCTTACCTTACGACAGAGCAAGAAGGTTGTTGAAGTTGCACAACATAGCTCTCGAAAGCTTAACACCACTGAGACCAAAACCAACAGACAACCAAATGAATTGTTTTCCAACCCTAACCAATGCTTGAGGCTTCTTTCCCACATTTACCTATAAGCATTGAAGTCATCTCCATGTCCACCACTATCCATTAAATATAAACCCACAGTTCCATAGTTTTGCTCACGACAAAACCCCACAGGTAACCACCCCAATGTTAAACCATAACAAAACCATCAAATGCCACATTAATACAAAGTTGTATGGCATATGAAATATGCCATAAACCAAATACATTTTACCCTATAGTTTTCCAAAGGACAAATTAAAAGGTAGTTAAGGTATAAACCTTACCATATTAAATACATACCCCAATGTTTATAAATTGCAAACAATTAATCTCTTAAGAGACGAATGAACATAGGACTTATGTAGAATTAGTCCTAGGACTATAGTTCTCCTTTCACTATCTATGAACAAGATAGTGTAGTATAGATGTAGTGATGTAGGATGTTTTTTATTTTCCACGGTCATAGACAAAGTTCACCGTCAGAATAACTTGCACAAGAGTAGGAGCCTGCATTAGTTTGCAATGAACTAAGTAATCCCTTGAAAACAATAGGAATCCTTACCTTTCTGAGTGGACCCTCAAGGGATAAGCCCTGCCACTCCACCCCTTGACATATGAAGGCAAGTCAACCTTTTAATGAATATAAATAAGAAGTAAAATGTAACCTAACAAGCATTGACAAATGTCTGCATTTAGTAGATAGGAAGAGTAACTAAACAAACCAGTACAAGTAGTATAACAACATCACATAAAAACATCATCATACGATAGGAAAACAAGTAGAGGGAAAAAATGCTTACGACACTTAGGTTCAGTATAGAACCAAATATTATTCTGCAGAAGTTTAAACAATGTCCTTCGATTGTAGTGTTTTGTTAGCCTACAATTTGTATTTTTATGATTTTTAGGGACATTACATTCACCCGTAGAAATACATGCATTAAAACCCCTAAGGAATAAAACCCTTGAACCGTAGGGTTTATACAAAGTACGACCCTGTATTTTATGTCTTTTCACATAGAACATTTAACCCCAACATTATGAATCCGTAAGAGGTCTGACAGGTATCCATAGAACAATCAAACTTTCCATACGAACAACCGAAGATAGAAACCCCCCAAATCCTTATAGATACCAAAATTAATGGCTATCTGTAATGTCCCTAAAATCCATAAATAAACACAAAAAATTGTAAGATAATAAACTGCTAGATCTTAAGGAGATCTTCATTTCTACCGCGGAATAAAACTGGCTTGAAGAACTGAACCTAAGCTCTATCCGCTGCTTTCCTTATGTGTTTTTACTGGGTGGTGTTGATGTCTACATATTACTCTTATACACTTCAATGCACTTATTAAAATTATTGATACTTACTCTGTTTTACGTCTTACTTTCGTTTTATGCGTATTTAATTTGTTTATTATTCATTATGAAGAGGTTGACTTACCTCTGTATGTCAAGGGGTGGAGTGGCAGGGTTCTGTCCCTTAAAAGTCAACTCTAAAAGGTAATGTTGCTATGCTATGGGGTTTACTTAGTTCATCATGAACTAATGCATGTGCTTATACTCTTCTGTAGGTGATTTCGCCTATGAACCTAGGCTTGCAGGCGTAACGTAATAGAGTCCTAGCATCTACAACTATTTGAACCTAAACACACTATTTCTATGCTCCAAGATAAAAGAGGGAAAAGGGGTCCTAAGTTTAACTCATACTTTGTAACTATACCTTGTATAATACTATATGCATCCATGTTTGTAAAAATTATAGTGAGGAAGGTTTAAAACCTTGTTTGTAACACTTTTAGGCTTATACATCAAAGTGGAGGGGTTTATGTTATGGCATATGCTATGCCATCGAAACTATGGATAAATCCTATAAATTCAAAAAATGAGAGGGTTTTACAAACTATGGTGATGGGGTTTAATAAGGTGGCAAGAAGTGTGAAGTCACACTATAGACTTATGGGTTTCGAATTCCATGGAAGTGGTGGCCAGGTTGTTGCATTGACTGCACCTTGGATTTCATAGGTTATCTGCCTTATGTGCTTCATTAGGTTTTCTATGTCATTTATTTGGTATTCATTGTTGTTTGGATGGAGGTCTCATTCTCCAGGTGGGAGCTGTGCATCCATGCTGCACAACTAGAATACCTTGAGCTTGTTGGTAGGTATGCATTGTTCATATGGTTTCACCTTTGAGTTTCTGGTTTGGTTTACGGTTGTCTTTGCATACTTTTGATCCAGTTTTGTTTTCGTTGTGCATGTGAGAAGAGCGTGGGTACTCTACGTTTTTGGAGACAGCATTGTTGGGTTTCCTTCTTAACCAATTCCTAGTAAGCCCTACGAGTGGCAATGGGCCTGTTCCCATATGTTTGAACTTGATGGGTTTGTCAAAGCGTTTTGATACTATGTGTAGGAGATGCCTGTTGTAATGCATTCACTACTCGTTGTTTGGTTGGATATTGGGGTTTTATTCAATTCATTTTGGGAATTATGTGAATGCGATTGTGTATAGACTTTGCATGGCTCTGTAAATTGTAAATTTGATGTTTCGATAGGTTAAAAGAGACTCGACTCTGTGTATTTGGTTTACCATTTACTATGAAATGGGTTTGGTATTTAAATGACTCGTTAATGGTATTTTTCGATGTGTTTTGTAAATAGATCTATAAATTTGTAGAGTGTTTCCTTAAGTGTTTAATAGTGCCATTGCTCTGCAATGGAACATATGATGCCACGACTTGATAAAGGATGTGAATGGTGAAAGCAATGTTGTTTTAATGGATTTGTTTGGTTGATGAGAATGTAGCTCTATTTTATTACGGTTTGGTCATCTTTCTACAGGAATTCATAAGCACATGGCTCGGGCTTTGTGTTTGGAATGCAACATGTGTAGATATAGTTTAATTTTTATGGAACAATTCGTGTATGTGTATGAAATTTTTTGGGAAAGAGCGTATCTCTATTTTGTAGTTTATATGTGGTGTTTGAATAATTTACGGGCAGCATTTTAGGGTTGAACCCTGCATGAATAACGCAACCTGTAATGTGTTGAGTATTATAGTTTTTATTTTACAGGATTTGATCCTAGGTTTGTATATATCTTGACTGTGTTAAAGATTGTAATCCCTTGTATTTTTAATAAGGCTTTATGTGGTGATTAACGTGTTGGTTCTTGGAATTCCACCAACGCGATATGTTTGGGGATAGACTCTGTTTAGAAATAAATGTTGGTAGCCAATCCTTATAGGATGCAATTTCTAGGCAATTTTAAATAAAGTTTAGAAGGGTTAGTATTTTAATAGTATGTTTTGAAAGAAATGTGGATAGGCTCTTGGCCTTCACACCTTTGGTAATTTTTACATTTGTTTTATATATTGGTTTACAAAATTATTATAATGTTATTTTTGGTTTGAATGGTAATATATTTAGGAGTAATTAAGTATTGGGATGATGTGTTTGCTAGAAATATGCAATCTTCTAGCATTGTGATTTATTTTTAAGGTTTTTAGTTGGTAAATTAAGAGATTCGATCTCTTGTTTGATTGTTCATAAATACTGTTGTAATTGGTTTATTTAATATTTATTTCAATAATTTTGCAGAGTTAAAATAATTTTTAGTTTATGAATAAATGAGTTTGTTTATCATTAGGGTTATTTATCTAGGTTTGTTAATATTTGTTTTATTTTAATAGGTGACCTAGTCTATAACTTAGGTTGTAGTTTGTTTAATTTTTTAACTAGCAACTAGGGTTTCAATCTAGTTTACAAATTCTATCATAAATTTCTGAACTAAATAAATATGAATATGAAATTTGTTTAACCCTAGAATTCTATCTAGAATTTAAAATCTCAGTTTTACTTTACACAATAAATATAACCTGGAACATATAACATATTGGAAGTAAAATCTATAGCCCTTCAATCCATAGAATAAATACTACCAATCTAAACCTACTTTGTTCACTGCTCCGTCTATCCCAATGGCTGGCATACATCCTGATCCCTTCCATGGAGGGATAGTTGGGGATGGAGCTACGTCCTTGCCACCCATCATCAAGGTTATCCCTACCAATGGTCCCATCGCCATTGCACATGCTATTATAGGTATGATACCCACTAGTGGCGACCCCACACCAACTACCAAGGGTCCTACCATCCCACCTTTCATGACTGGGGTAGTGGCCCTTCCACAACCATTCCAAATAACCCCACTATGGGAAGTCAAACTCATATACCATATTTCATGGATGGACACTATGTTCCTACAAACTATGACGCCGTTGTTGGTCCATTTCGAACCAACCTTAGGTCTAGCCTACCCTTTATGGTTAGTCTTAACTTGCCATATTTTTCCATATTAACAAATGAACCCATCTGTCATCAACCTCACTGGCCTCCCATGCCTACCAAATATCCCTCTAACATACCAAAGTTCAAGGGAAAGGAAAATGAAGACCCACATAACCATATCATGCATTTCCACTTATGGTGTTCATCAAACAACATTGTAGATGACTCAGTCAGATTGAGGTTGTTACAACGCACACTTATGGGTGTTTCTTCCAAATAGTACATCGAGTTTCCTCATGCCTCTTACCCTGATTTCTCCTCACTTGCCTCCATGTTCCTCCAATACTTTCAACTACCCATTCGATATTTCAAGGGAGTGAAAATGCTTTTATCCTGCCATCAAAATACAACTACCCACATCATAGACCACATCCAAGAGTGGATATAGAGACATATCCTATGAAAGATCCGATTGGATGACATAATATTCCTTGACTGGGTTTTAAAGACCTTACTCCAACCCATAGCTAAGGATTTCACCTTTGAGCGACCGCAATCTGAAGAGGATGCCATCTTAAAAGCTCAACAGTTTGACTTAATCTATTCCTAGTCTGGGTATTTATATACCATCATACTCAATCCTCTTCATGCCGACACTTCACACAGCACCCTCAGTACTACGAGGCACCTCCCATGATGCCACAACACCCAGGTAACACCCATAGTGTCGCCCAACCCAACTATATCCCTGATTACTCACATATTATGGCTTAATCTGGAGCCTCCCACTCCTACGCACCTCTCATGCATACTCATCATGTTCATGGACTGACCTTTTCAGCACAGTCATATTCAGGACACATGGATGGATTTGCAGCCCCTCTAGCTCTTCCAGTCTATTATGCACCACCTGTGCAACCTACTCCAGCTCTAGTCCCATCCCCTCCATTTTCCACAGGATAGGTTTTTTCTCAGCAAAACATTTCCAACCAACCCGCCCCCAATAACAAACAAGGGCAGGGAAATAAAAATTGAGGAAGAAACCGAGGTAACAATCAACTCCAAGGAGGCAACCAACAAACTAACCTTCCCACCAACAACGATGCTAACCCGCTGGCACAGAACCCCCAACATCCTGATTGACTGGAAAATAACCCAGAGTTATGAACCAATCATTCATGTTCTATATGCAACATCTATGGTCATTACACTCATTTGTTCCCTCACATGGCTCGCATCCGACAACTTCTCCAGAATGATGCTCAACGTGATACCAATGTGGAGGCCTAGGATCAACCAAACCCATCACCACCAATTCCTCCACCTATTGTACTCCAAAACCCTATAGAACACCGAATACTAGTGTCAACCCAACCCTTGGCCCCAACTGCTCCCACAGCTAACATTGCCTCCCCACCTACAAAGGGTGGAGTCCACCATCTCATGATGGTGTCATCTGAAGTCAACCTCTAGACTCGATGCAACCAATATGGATCCACCACAAGAGCTGCTGACCCATCAATGATGTATACCTACAACACTTCCAGTATGCCTTTCCACTTACCTCTACCCCCCACCGATGGGGCGGCCAAAGTCTCACGATTTCCTATACGTCATATTGCCAACAACACAGCCACTCAAGCTGCCCTAAATTATAGCATTGTTGATGACTTGGCCCATTCAACTACATGCATGTCTGCTCTAGAAGTTCTCAAAACTTTCCCGTAACACCATAAAGCATTTTTATCCACACTAGGTGTCACTGATACTTCTGATTCTAGGTTGATCACTTTTGATCTGGATTAAGGAGAACCCAGGATGTCGCCCACTGTCACCTTCCAAGTTTCAGTCTCAATTCAGAATTTGGTAGTACATCGATGCATCACTAATGAAGGGACATCCACATGTGTTACGTTAACCTTTATTTGGTAAAAAATCAGGTCCCCTTCCCTTCAACCTTCCACTACCACCCTCCACACCTACGATGGCCGCACGACAAAGGATGAGGGCATCCTTACAAATGCCCATGTTGAACTAGCTGGTATAATGGCTATGATTGAAATTGAGGTTATTAATTCCCAACTTCATTACAACCTCCTCCTAGCATGTATCTACATGTATTCCATGGGAGCCAAGGCCTCCATCGTCTTTCGACTCCTAATGGAAAGATCATGACTATCGACCACTTGACTTACTACGATCCAAAAGGGCCAGCCACACTAGAACATGTCATTCCTACCATTGATACAGACATTTACAGTGTGTCCATTCCTTCCTTATCTTCTGTTGGCCCGAGCCTATTTTGCAAGACCCCTATGACAGACACCTTCTCATCCTTACCCCCTCCTTCCACGCTGACTGACATAGAGGATTTGCGCACTATCACATCCGGTACCACCTTGACCGCACCACAACATTAGTCTCAACCCCAACCATAGTGACCCAGGAATTATTGGGGTTCGCTCCTGATCCACACAATTCCCTTCTTATTCCCTTCATTTGGCATCGTGAGAAAGTCGGTCATGGCTACTCTCAATTTACCTAATTTCACATTGGGTATTCTAGTGTGGTACCTCGATCCGCCCAGCCCACTGCCAACACCTCACGTTGTGTTGACTCCCATCCAACCTATTGATGTGGATTCATGCCCTCCTCTGGGTCCATTGAAAATGTGTTTCATTCCCAAACCCGCCCCTCCTCTTCCCGAAAAGACTATGGGAAAATCCACCAAAGTAACAGTCGGGCCTTGTTCGGCCCCACCTTGCGCTTTGTGCAATAACCATGGCCATGCAACACAAAATTGTCTAGAATTACCTATCCTTTGCACACACATGGACACTATGGATACCTACGATTGTACTCCAATAGTCATCATCCCATATTTGCCAATAGTCAATAATAAGTCATTGAGAACTAACCATCCTTACGTAATGTGTGTCTTGTATGGCCACTATTCTCACCATTTCCTGGACTTATCCAAGTATTGGTTAGCTCTTCGTGGCCTTCAGAAACATTCATGTGAGTCCTAAATCACCGTCGTTAAGGAAATATACCCTTTGACTTCATCCTCGAATACAACTAACACCATATACATGATCTCCAGTTCTGCCAGCCCTTCCATTCCCTTAGATCTAGATGATCCTTCTGATCTATCCAATCATTGTTTCAGTAACAACGAGGAGATTCTTGAATCTATTTCGACTCATGAATACCATTGGGATGATATGCACCAGTGCTCATTTTTTATTCCTGAGAAACCTCTGGCATTGTCAGATCATTACTTGGTCGAATCCAAAGACTTCATCCATGGTAAAGTTGACTGGTTAAAGAACCCCATTTCAGCACTTGATGCCTTTGAAGAGGGAAACATGGTAAACATTTCTCCCACGATTAAGTTTAACATATCAACCAAACCTGAGGTATTTGAAGACATCACACTCGGACCATCTTTATCCCCTGAAGTAGTCATTTCCTACAAAGCACTTTTTCAGGAGTTTTGTGATATTTTTGTTTGGTCCTGTACCAAGATGCATGTGTTGGATCCATTTATCATCAAACACCGTATTGACACATCACTTGATGTGGCACCTATTCGCCAAAAATAAAAACCCATTCACCCATCAAAGGCTTATGCAGTCAAAGTCGATATTGAGAAACTGCGTACAGTAGGTTTCATATACCCCATTGCGTATACCACTTGGGTTTCTAATCTCGTTCCTGTTAATAAAAAATAAGGTGCCATCTGCATCTATACTGATTTTCATGACTTGAATTTGGCATGTCCCAAAGGCAATTTCCCCACTCCGTTTATTGACCAAATCATTGACGCCTGCACCAGACATGAGGTCTTTTCTATCATGGATGGTTTCTCTAGTTATAACCAAATTCAGATCCGAAAAGAAGACCAGTCCAAGGCTACTTTCACAACCCCCTGGGGCACGTTTGCTTATCGAGTCATGCCATTTGGTCTTAAAAATGGTGGAGCCACTTTTTAGCGGTCCATGACTTTTTGCTTCCATGTGCTTAACGATATCATATTAGTCTACTTGAACAACTTCATGGCTCGCTCTCAGAAGTTTTCACAACATCTAGATGACTTACGACAAGTCTTCCTACGATTCCTCAAATACAACATTTGCTTGAACCCTCTCAAGTGTGTGTTTTGTGTACCATATGGTCATTTAATTGGGTTTATCATCTCTCACAAAGGGATTGTGGTCGACCCTCTCAAAGTTCAAGAGATTTTGAATCTTCCCTCACCACGTAGTTTTCTCCAACTACAGATTCTCCAAGGCAAGGCCAACTTCCTTCGTCGTTTCATTCCGTATTATGCAACAAACGTTCATGGTTTCTTATGAGTGCTCCATACCAACCTTCTGTTTGTTTGGGATAACAATGCACAAGATGATTTTGATGCATTAAAACAATCTTTGGCCTCCTCTTGGTTGTTGTCTTCACCCAACTACACAAAGGATTTCATTCTTTATGTATTGGAATCTGAGAATGCCATCGATGGACTTTTGGTCCAAGAAGAGAATTCTTGTCAAGAGCATGTGATCTATTATGTTAGTCAGAATTTTTCTGACCCCCTTTATGTTATTCACATGAAGAGAAGCTGGCCTTCACCGTCATATTTTCTATTCAAAATCTATGCTATTACATTCTTTTGAACCACACTAGAGTTGTGGACTATTCCAACCCCATGAGGTACCTCTTAAGTCGCTTCCTTCTACAAGGTTGTGCTACAAAGTGGGTTGTCATTCTTCAAGAGTTCGACTTGGAATTTGTTGCACCCAATAGCACCAAATCTTTGGCATTAGCTACACTAATGACAGACCTCCACCCATTGTCTCAATCACCACTTATCATGATAAACCTTCCTGAGAAATTCCTATTTGTCATTTCTATAGGAGACCCATGGTATGGGGGCATCCTCCTATATCTTTGAACCCAGAAATTTGGGGCCCACCTAAGCCACAAAGATAGATGATGCATTCGACATGAAGATGCGCATTGTCTCCTCATTATGGATGTCCTGTACCATTGGGGAATTCATACCATATTATGTCATTTCCTCACCCATGATGAAGATGAAAAAGTCCTTAATGACTATCACAGTGGAGCCTGGGGTGGCCACCTCTTTGGTTTGGATACTACCTAGAATATTCCCCGTGTCGATTATTTTTGGCCTACCATTTTTTCTGATTGCATCCAAGAATTCAAACATTGCCATAGTTTTCACCTCTTTCCTCCAAAAGCAAGGACTCCCCCCATGCCATTGCATCCAGTGGTCATAGTCGGTCCCTTCTGTAAGTGGGAAATTGACTTCATGATATGTAATCCTACATCGGTTGGAAACCATAACTATATCATCATGGTTGTCGATTATTTCACTAAATGGGCTGAGTCCATGCCTACATTCAATTGTAAGTTTGACACAACAACACTTTTCTTTTTCAAACATATTATCACACACTTCGGTGTCCCCCAAAAAATAGTTTCAGACCATGGTTTTCACATTGAGGATGGGTTTTGGATTGAAATGTCGACCATGTTGAAGTTTGAACACCAATAATCCTATGCATACTACACCCTGGGAAATGGAAAAGTTGAATTTGTGAACAAGATCATCAAAACCATGCTCCAATGGATGGTAGGAAACCATAAAACCAACTCGCATCATATGCTCTTCTCAGGCCTCTAGGCCTACTGGACATCAACAAACACTGCCACCGGCTTTACCCCATTCCACTTATTCCATGGTGTCGAGTTGGTACTTCCCATCGAGTTCCAAATTCCATCACTATGCCTTGCCATAGAGATCCTCCCTGATACCTCGCCATTAGAAGAATGCCTTATTCTGCTTGAACATACTAATGAGGACTGTCCTACTTCCCTCCAAATGATTGAAACAACTAAAAATCAGTTGAATTCACATTTTGACTCCCATGTCCACCCTAGCACTTTTAGCGAAGGAGATTTGGTCCTCATTTACGAACAAGCCAATGATAAATTGGAAAAAGGGAATTTTGAATCCATGTGGTATGACCCATATGTAATCCACCGTTGCCTCGACAAGGGGGAAATATATTCTTTCTAACTCCAATGGCCATATCTTGAATAATCCTCAAATGGGATCTACCTCAAGAGGTTCTATGCATGATGTCACCACCATGAGTCACATGTATTTTAATGTTTCCTTTTGTTTTACACCGTTCTTAACAGGAGTCTTACAATTTGTATCCTTGGCTACTCTAGATGGATCCTACCTCGCATCACTACATTGGATTTGCTGATGGATCAAGTAGATGGTATCATAATATTTCCTCGACTATGGGATTTATTTATTCCCCGTCACATGAGTTGATCCATATTGGAATAATGTGTGTTGGCATTGCTACCAACAACCAGGATGAGTACGATGGTGTCATTGGTCTCCTGGCTGCTGCCCTCCATTTGGGTATTTTTGACCTTGATGTCACCTTGTATCCTAGTTGAATAACTGCTAGCGGGTATGCGATCCTTGCCTCTTCAGAAATTTCCTATGCACTCGACATCTAGTTAGAAATTTTGAATCAATCACGTTCATACATGTTACTAGAAATCTCAATAGTGTAGCATACCAAATGGCTAATAACATTCTAGAATGGCACATAAATCATCACATATAACAAATAAAATTGCATCATGCATTATCATATAATCATGCATACATGATTCATATACGTCATATAGGCATTTTCATCATAAAAAGTCTCATATAAAAAACCATACAAAAGTGCATCCACGTGCATAAATATATATATCTGGTCTTAGTGTTCAATACAAAATGAGAAGCTCCATAAGCTTTCTCAGATGAGCATATATATCATGCAAAAATCCTAGTACACCAATGCACTAGGGGAAGCACCACTAGCTTCTAGTCAGAATCAGAGGCCTCCTCATGGTACTAGAAGTATGAATCCTCCTCTGTGTCCTCCTCACTAGAATCCTCCTCATCCTCCATTGGAGCATCACCCAGGGCCTCCTCTCAAACATACTCAGCCACAAATGCGATCCTCCTCATTAAGGGGATCCACTCGGGAGGTGCATGATAACAGGAAGTGATTAGATCATCATCTAGGTACTACTAGCTATAATCAGTAACTGCATCTAACAAATGCTCTATGTCATAATGAAGTGAGTTCAAGGTACTCTGGTGCCCCTGAGCGGGTGGATCTATCAATACACACAGTACGCCATTGGTATCTATCATACACATTAACTGGCTACCACTAATCTAGTGAACTATATATGAATGTAACCACACAAAACATCATGTGTACATACCATTAGGTCCTAGGCATGTCCTGGAGTTCGAGGAATCTTCGGATCTCCCCTGTAGTCCATCCCTACATAAGGGTAATCCTTGATGAGGACTGGTAGCTGCCTCCACTGTGCTAATAGCTCCCAAGTAAAGAATCAACCCACTATGCTACCTCCCTCATGGATCATCATCTTGCTCCACCTCCACATACGAGGCTTGCGAGGACCGCCCTCCTGCACTACCAAATACAGTCATAGAGTCGATAATCGATCAAAAAATAAAGAGAAAAAAATGAAGGGAAACAAAAATCCCCTCCCATAGTCCTAGCATGGTTCAGTGAATGTCGAACCATGGTAAAATACATCTCAGCCGACCCATAGTAGGTTCCCCCCATGACACTCTACACAATCTAGAGCTACCCCCCTAAGATCTTGTGTGGTCCAGATGACCCCAAGATCTACAGCACCATAGCTACCACAGCTTGAGTCACAAGACTCTCAATGTCACACACTAGTATGCATGACCTGCACATTGTAGCAGAGGCATAGCATTGCCTCCCATAGATATCATCCATCGACACCCCATGTGTGAGCTTCGATGTAGTATCGCTGATCATACCCAACATCAGGAGCATAGTTAGGAAGTACACATCGAAGATCCTGGTATCTATCTGCTCCCCATAGACGATGAAGCATTCCACATGCATGGCCCAAAAACTCACCAGTGTCTCCAGTAGGAGTATCAGAGTCCACATAAGTGGAACCCAGAAGTACTTCAACAATCCACTCCGGGAAAGCGTTTCCACCACCACTCCATCTCCTAATGCCTACCCTCGCAAGGTATCAATATCCCTCTCTTTCCACACCAGCCGTGACATCATGCACATACAAACAATCCCTTTCAGGCTCATTCTTACAAAACAACCTTATCCTGGGATGAAGTCGCTCCTATCCAACCATTCTGGGCGACCCAAGTCATGCATAACCACTTAACAGATGTGACTCACTTGATATTTTTTGCTAAGAAAATGTGACCTAGGTCACACCTATCTCTTTGATAGGTGCGATCGGGTCACAAATTTATGGCCCTTAAGAGAGACCCAGGTCATGTATTTTCCCTCAAAAATCATGAACTATCCCTACAAACCCTTCTAGCTCGGCATAGGCCCCTAGATGAGAAAAATCCAAATGTAAACCAATAAAAAGGATGGGTTTGATGAGTACTCTTACCTGCAAGTCACGAATCTAATAACCACCAGTCGGAATGACAAAAACTAGCAAAATAGCTCTGGGATCCTCCACTCCAACTCAACACTGAAAAACAACAATGACACATGTCATCTGGTCCCCCCTTGTTTATAGGCCTCCATTGGGTCTATTTTTCTTTCATGCACCACATAGTGATCCGAAGTTTGTTTGGGACATCGTTCACACCATCGGGTTTTGTTTTATTCCCCCTATCATTTGATGATACCCTTTTGTGGAAATTGAACCCAAGAGATAGAACAATTACACTCACAGAATTGCTAATCAAACATGCAAAATTAACACCAAAGGAGGCTGAAATTAGAGCATAACACTAATCTGTATTGAGTAAGTGTACAATCGCCAACCTTGTGAAATAATAGGCTGCTACAATATATCATTACATGATAGATTTGAATGCATAAAGATGCCATTCGGAATAGTAAAAAATCAGGCTTACCAAAACTAGTCAAATCCCCCATAGGTGCATAAAGTAGTTTCCAAATATAGATAGATGCTCACGAATTGGCTAAGCCAAGTGGGAAAGCTAAAGAGGGATGGAAAGAAAAATCATACATGCTTTTATTTGGAGAAAAGGATGGAGGATTATGTGGAAAAAAAACAAGGCAGTTACCACTAGTCTAGCTTTCCCTTTGCCTTGAATCAGAAATAAAACAAGGCAGCTTTACAGAAAAAGTAGATATACACTTTGGACAATATGGGAGTGTTGATACCAACCAAGGTCAGTTGAGTTGAGTTGGTGACCAGTCAAGCTAAGTTAGGAGTCAGTTACATTTAGTTCTAGTCCTCTACATTTAGTTAGCACTAGGTTTGCATGGCTGCATGCAGGAGGGGCACATTTCTCACCTACCACAGTTGGTTAGCCTTAGTCAACACTGATTGTAACACTTGAGTTGTGTTTTAGAACTTCGATGAACTCCGATAATGATTTATACAAGGTCAGTTAACTATTGAGTCCTTAAATAATGATTTAGACAAGGTCTTATTTACCTACAGTCAAGTAGAGTCTAATCAATTTGAATTTCCTCATGTGCATTCGAATTTCTTGTAGCTATTTAGCCATTTCAATTCATTGTAATTATTATCTAGTTACTCTTTGATTAATGAAAATTATGCACAGTTTCAAGCCATTTTTGTACTATTTCATTCTTCAATAACTGAGTAAATTGTGAGATCTATCTTGTGAGTTGTGTGTTTGTCCATAGATCTATGTGCTCAATTTAATATTATCACTAGTGGTTCATTGCATATGTAAAACCTCACTATTTTTACTATTATGCCATTAACTGCATGTATGCAAAACATATTCACTTGCACTATGCCATATTTATTAATATGCCTACTAGTGCATATGCATCTGACCTATCAAATTTCTTGCATTCCCAGCATTCCTATGTGAAAATTTTATGTGCATGGGATTCGTAAAATATAAATATATCAAAAGGAAGAGTTGAGGAGTATTTCCTTTCCAAACCCTTATCCCTATAGGAAGTTCCCCTTATTCACATACTAGTTGGCCAAGTTTATTTCCTTTATGGTTTTGGTATTTTCTCATCGAACTGTTCTCTCCAACATATCTCTTTTTATTGTTCTTGTTCCCTTCATAGACTGGACTGTCCAATTTCTGTCAAACTTGACCTTTGTGTGAATTGATTAGAAGAATCCGATTAATCATTCTCACCCGAATTTACTAGGATTGATGCTAGGTTCCCTTAGAACAGTCTTTAAATGGACCGATTTTGATGCCAGGTTCCCTCTGTAATAGTCTTTACATGGACTGATAATCAATTTAGTCTAGTCCTAAATTAGCAGAACCGGTAAATTAACCAACCCGGCCAAATCCCAAGCATCTCTCTTTCAAAGAGTGGACTTCAATTTTTCAGTGAACTCAATTTCATAAAATTCTGCATCCAACCTCTTATGTTATACTCTGGGCTATTAAACTGAGTGAAATGATCCTCATTCATTGGATCTCTATCAACTCCAATAAACGATGGAAAATAGAACAGAGTAGATTGCAATTTAAAAGTTTGCAACCATCTGGATTATTCAACCGCTTTCTAGTTGAATCTGTGAAATGACTGACAACCATCAAATCTAAATCGATGATGGAATTCAAATACAATAAGTTGGATTTTATATATATTCTATGCACATCATAATTTTAATTGTCCACGCTAGTTATCCCTATGAAATAGCTGAGGACCATTGGTTTGTTTTCATGATCAACCTTGTCCGTTGATCTTAATCTTGTTTGCAATGATTACTTTCAAATTTCACAACTCAACGCCTTTTTATCCTCCTTGCTTTTCTAGCCAACGAAATTTTTTCAAGTCGTTGATCTTCACACCTTCAGATCTCCACCACACGATCCTGTCGGATGTCCTCGGTTTTGACCCCGGTTACATTAAAAGGTACATAATATATATATTTTAATTAATCATGGCGAGGAGCTAAAGGAAAAATCACCACCATCAATTTGGTTGTGTATGTTTCGGCAATAGGGATAGTTTTTGATGGTATATCATGCCATCTGGCACATTATAGTTTGGAATCATGTAAATACCCACATCAATTAAAATAAACCTACAGTAAGCTACGATGGTGCAATGTTGAATGAAAAGTGCATGATTCCTAAGGTTAAGGGGGGGTTGTCCAACCCATGCGGGTCATTGGGAGTTTTCCATGTGTCACCACCTTGTTTTTTTTGCTCATCTTCCCTTGCCTCATCCAGCCACCACTTTAATGTTTTGTTGAGTTGTTGAGGCAGTTATTGCTAGAAGTGGAGGGTGGCAGGCCTATCAATATTTTCCACACACTCACCCCACCAGACGTCTCTCCACCTTCACGTGGGTAAGGAACCATCACTATGCCATTCTCTTGGTGGTTGTGGTTCACTCTCATGCAGGGACGCGCAGGGGGCTGGATCATCTCCTCTCATGCAGGTTGAGTTAAAAGGGGTTCCACATTCCATTGTTGGGAGTTCATTCTCCTCTTCCTCATCGATAGCTGGTCCGCGGGTTGGTTCTACCTTTCGCTGGGGATTTCTAGTCTAAGAGGTTTCTTTCCCGTTCACGTAGAAGAATTGTTTCCCCTTTTTCCTGTTTTGTGCTCTTGGTTAGATTGGGTAAGGTCTGGGGTGTTCATCACTGAATTGTGACTATGGGTTGCATCTTTTCCCTCACGTACAGAGTGGAAGTCTACTTTTTTTCCCCATTCTTCTACCTGTGCAAGTTCTACAATGATGGTATTGAGGATCATTTCAGTGCTGTGAGTCCCTACGCTGTGTGGGCGGTGGTTTATTCCACTTTTTGCATTGGATGTATCTTTTTGCCTTGTGTATAGGTTGAGAGTCTGTTCTTTCCCCTATTCTGCCTGTGTGACTTCTCCTGCAATTACATTGGAGATTGGGTGTGTTGTGGGCTCATGGATGTGGTTGCTTGTTGATTTCCACATCCGTTGGATGAGTTTTCCCCTATCTATACTGAGGGTTTTTCCTCTCCCCTGTTTTTAGACTATGTAATGTTGCCATAGTTTTCATTGTGAGTTTGGGCTGTCGATTTACCCTGGTTTTGGGTTGCTTCTTGGTTGTTGAGGCTGCAGACGTCTTTTGGGGATTGTTGCTGAGTTGTTTTGGCCACGCTAGGGCCAAGAACAACTCTGGAGCATTGTTTGACCTGAACTATGTTTCACCTTTTGTTTGGGATTGTCACCCCGTTGTCCTTACCTTATTTACAGAGCTATGAGCTAGTTTTTTTTACTGCGGCCTACAGTGGTTGGTCTTTGGACTGTTGAGAGTAGGATTAGAGGCTGGGTATGCTTGAGAAAACTGGTGTTTGAGGCCACCATATTAGCATTTATCCTTTCCTAGCTCCTTGACGGCCTCATAAACCCCACTGTGGGGGCTTGGCTGATTTGTGTACCTTGGCTATGTGTAAGCCTGCTTTGACCCTTATTCCTTGAGGAATCATGCCCAGCTCGGGGGTGGCAGTGTTGCTGAGAGATTAATGAGCATGCTGGCCTATGGTTGGGTGGAACATTACAGTGACGTAGCTAGTTGCGAGAAAAGTTCCTATCAGATGAGTATTCTTGTTGATTTTACTTTTGCAATTATATTTACTGATTAATGAATATGCTGAACATGTGGCATGCTTGAATGCTTGTATGTTTTATTCTTCTATGTATATGAAGGATTATGCATCTTAGTATGTATTATGTTTAAGATTTTTATTTCAGCATTAGATGCATGTTTGTGTTCATGGGGCTATTTGCCCATATGTTTGGTGTTAGTAACATCCTCTTCACCGGTCAGAGGGTCGGGGACGTGACAGAATGGTATCAGAGCTAAAGGTTGCAGCATGGGCCTGAATGGGCCATGAAAGGTTAGATAGGAGAGGTAGGTTTGCTTCTGTGCAACATAAAAATAGAAGAAAACCTATGCATGACAAGAGAATTTTGGAAAATTCCTCTAAGTATTGGAATCGTCGGATCATCGGAGGACTTAGTCTGAAGTTTTGCCAATGCATCAGATCACCTAGTCGGAAGACTACCTGACGAGGGACCTGCCATAGGAAATCCATGAAAAATTGCCTAAGTGTTAAAAATCATCGACAATTTCCGCCACTAAGATGAAACGATCGTCAAAACATCGACGAAGGTTAGTAGCTGATGTGTCCGCCATTGCATCTACTTAAAGGACTATCCACCCGATGGATAGTTGATCCGACGGTTGATGTGGTGGAAGACAGAGAAGAATTTCTAAAAAAATTTCTAAGTGTCGACTTTGTCGACCATCGAAGCATGTTAGCTAATGATGTCGCTGATGAACAATAGAAGGTATTAGATGATCTGCGCCGCTATTGTGGATAGCTAGAAGACTATCCTTCCGACGGATAGAACCTGCGACCACCGACGCCGTAAAGAAAGTTTGAAATTTTTTCTAAGGCCCGAAATCATCAGCCAGCGGAAGAAGATAGTGTTTTGTGCGTCTGCCATTGCAGAAGCCTAAAGCACTAGTATTCCGACAGGGAGAAGCTCCGACTGATAATGCCGGTCAAAATCATGCTTCATTTCACCGATCGGAAAGCATTAGTGGATTGGACCGCCGATTGGAAAAGGATCGAAGATGATGAGCCACCATTGTAGTTACTGATTGAACTAACACGTCGATGCTTTAGTCTTCCACTCACCAATGCCGAGGTGTAGTGGATTATGGCGGCGACAAGAAGTTACTTGATCAACGAAGGATAAGGGAGATGGAACCGATACAGTCAGCGAAAGATAGAGAAAGTTTTTGCTGATAGAAGAAGAAAGTTTTGAAATTCTGTTTAAGTGTTGAAATCGTCAGTGGAAAATAGTTGATTGAGCGCTGGCCGTTGCGGGTGACTAGGGAACTAATCATCTGATGCACTAGTTTCTAGTCATTCCGACAACCGACGTGGTGAAATAAAGTGAAAATAAAAGAGAAAAAGTTTCGAAGATTTTTTAAGGCATAAAATCGTTGGAGAAATTTTAATGACATAATCGCCGATGCGGTGGCGGACCATAGGAGAAATTAGTTGTCTGAACCGCCAATTCCGTTGGCAGAAAATAGTTATCGGGATCATCGACACCACAGAAGAATTTAGCTATTTATCAGCCCACCATTGTGGTTGTCATATGGACTAAAACATCGATGCATAGCACATAGTGCTTCCAACCACTGATGGGCTTGAGAGCACGGAAGAGATCGGAAGAATGGTCGTTGGAATAGCCAAGGAATACAAGATGGAAGAGCCGATATCGCGGAAGACAAGGCTACAAGAAAATTCAAAGTTTTCTCCAAGGCATGAGATCATCGGCCATCGGGAAATGATAGAGGATCACATCACCAATCGAAAAGGATTCAATGAAGGTGACCCGATGCACTAGTCTCTCCACCCACCGATGCTGAGATGTTTAATGTATAATGGTTCCGAGTTTCGATAACCTACTATGGTGGCATGTTCTTGGGATTACCAACACTGTGAAAGAGTTAGGGCTTGTGGAAACCACCATTGTGGACGCCTAGAGGACTGAGTGTCCGATGCCTTAGTAGGATGCCGCTCCGACTGCCAATAAGCTTTGGTCCACCAAAATTATAACGGGATCGTTGGACACCGTTGCGGAATGATAGACCACTGCGAACCAATACAGTGGAAGAAATTAGAGATTTTAGTTGTCGACACACCGAGAGATTAATAAGGAGAATACCCGATGAGCAGTAGTTGACCTCGTCGATTGGAAGCTCAGCCGGTTCGCCTGCGGAAACTGTAGAGAGACCATTATTCACCATTGTGGATGCTCAAACGACTATGCACCCAATGAACAGTCATTCTTCTTGCCGATACAAATTGGAAGTCTAACCGTTTTGGCTACCAAAACACCAAAGAGAAATAAAGGAACTGACCGCCGATGAGTTAGTTGTTTTGACCACCGAGGAATAAAAAATATAGTAGGGAAGAGGTCTCATTGGGCCTAAGGAAATTTTAGCTTTCCGAAGAAATTTCTCAGTAATTTTTCAAGCAGCTTTCAACTGTTTGTAGTGGAATTTTCAGCAAATTCTAGCTAGTGTTCCAATGGGTTTTGCAGTGAATTTCTCATTGGGTTTCTCAGCAGTTTTAGGACTGAAAAGGAAGAAAACCCTGGGTGACTAAAGTTAACATTCCCGACCAAAATATAGTTGAAGTGGTGTGGTTTTCACACCCAGATTCAGAATGAAGCATGTGGATAGGCGTTGGAAAGCTTATCCAGTAGGGAACAAGGGAAACTCACCATAATCTAAGTATGGAGCAACAAAGTGCTAGTGATTGCTTGAAAGAGAAATGTGTTGTAGTCAATATGGACAAATCTAGGAATTGCATGCCTAGAGGTAGCAAGACCATGAAGTCAAACCAACTATTGTGTGGAAGAGGAGTTCCATGCAAGGATGTGGGACTTGAAAGGGGAATTTTTCTTAAACCCTATCTACTGATTATGACTACATTTCATGAGTTTTATACATGAAATGTATGAGGATATGCTTTGCATGCATAGGATATTACATGTACATTTATAATGAACCACTAGTGATAGTTATTGCATTGGTGTTGGCATTAGTGGGAAAACCAATGACAACATGGACCTGGCTAAATATGTTTCTGATGCTGACAAATGTGACCATAAACCCTCTAGAGAAAGGGATAAGGAAACCAGTCCATAATCAAAAGATGGTGAGAAAATTATGCAATCTCCTGCAAGGGACCAACCAAATTGGTCATGCCAAGGGTGTAAGTAGGACCCGTGAAGGTAAGAGTTGATTATGACAAATTCCAAGGAGTGTTAAAGGTAAGAGAACTCATACCATGTGGATATTTGAATGTTATACTACATTCATATAGAAAGGTGCCATGCCTGTATATGTTGATTGAGCTTAGTAGCCCAAGGAAAGTAAGTACTGATGATCTTGATTATAGTAATGCATCCTATATGAAGTAGTCATGGTTAGGCCATGCAAGGTATGTTGAATGCATAGTATTCCTGAATTAATGCAAGGTAGCATTGAATGGATATGCATTAAAATATTTTATGAATCTTGTAGTTATGCATTGAATGGATGCATATGAAGGGTGTGAGTGACTGATTGCATAAGTATAGGTGCAAATGTTGTGATGCATTGCATGAATGCATGGAGATAAGTGCATGTGCTATTATGAATAACTAATGGCTGAAATGATGAATTGATGACAATTCTGGGACCACTTCAAGAGCTTTTATGAATGCAGGATAGTAAGTGCATGAAGAGGATAGTCATGATCAATTGGCCACCAGAAATGCTCTATGGATGGGCTAGGTGGTACAATGATACACTTGTGAAGTAAGGAGTATCTAAACAATTCATTTTTAAATGTGACTATACCTTGCAAATTTCAGTATGCTAATGATTGCGTGAAGTAAATGAGTTTTGGTAATGTTGATGTGATTAGCAGCTGGAAGTATTTGAATTTTATAAATTCTGAAAATGGTTCAGTGATTGTTGTAGCAATGAAAAAGTTATATGCATCAAGACTTACCAAGTGTTTGGCTGATTGAAGTTCAGGTTTCAAGTAGATTGTTTGGGGCATGGAAAAGTGGGTAAGACCATGAAAAAGACCAGAATCCACCATGTGAAAGAGCTAAACCTCATGAGAAGAGTCTCATGGCTATGAAAATAGTCTGTATGCAGAATGAGTTGTCAATTTGAATTTGTAAATTTCATATTTGAGAAATTGCTGACAACTACTAATCACTATTGGCTTGCATAGAATTGTGTCAGGAGGGCGCATTGTAAGTGGGTGTCCATGTTATGCTAGTAAGAATAAAATCATAATGGACATGACGGTGCTGCTTACAAGAGACCCATAGTTCAGGATCACCTCATTGCCAAGCAAATCAATTTCTGTAGTAAACAGAGTTGCAATTCCTATTGAATTTAATTACTAATTTCATTTGCTTGGTTATGGACAATGAATTTGGATTGTATTATCAGATAATGATTGACTATTTGGATATTTTATGAATGTGCTAGGGGTACACACTATCGGAAGATCATGTGTGATGGCCTGTAGGAGCCAAACTTCATGGGAATGTTTTCCTTTATCTTGAAATGGGTTTTGAGGGAAACTCCATTGGACATTCTAGAAATGTCCCATCTGCACTACATGTTTGGTAAGAAACATGAGTGAGATGGCATAGATTAAGTCGGTAAGACATGTGTGGATATGAAATATAAAAAGGAATTGGGGTGGCAAACCAAGGGACTGTCAACTTAGAGAAGCGAGCCCTCATTCCTCCTCAATGAAGGAATACTGCCCCAACAAATGGATAAGTCTTCTGTGACCCTAGCTAAGAATATGCATATTAGATTGTTAAAATTCCATATGCAGAACATGTTTTGATTTTATTTCCATTAGGACCGATTGCTTGAGTATGAATAGGTCCTACATGATACACACCGGACAAGGGTGCACACTTCTCCGATGTCGGATCATGGAAGGATTTTTCAATGTTGATTACACCCCAGGGAGTGGATGCACTCCTGGTGTCTGAATACTTGATAGTGAATGGTGTGAAATATGGTTACAATTTTAGAGCAATAATGCTAACAAATATGCTTATGTTGCTTGTGTTTTCAAGATAAACAAAGGTAATTTGGTATTACACACTAAATGGACAATGGCTTGAACGCATCCTACCTTCCACAGAGAAGGGGACCAACCATGTGGGGAGGCTCCATGGTTGAGAGGTCTGAAAATAGACCAGAGACACTAAAAGTGTCATGACCAAATATAGGCGATTGTTGATGGTCTGATAAACCCAACAAGTGTTGGCTTGAATGTGTGTAATATATATATATATATAAGGATGTTACGAAGTAGCCTGTGTTCTGACCTAACATCCAAGTCCAGAGGTGATCCCAAGGCTTGCAAAGCGAAACAGGATCCTGTGGACCAATGAGGAAATGTGCAATACAGATAAGTATTGTATTATTTTGCAATATTTTTCTTATGAATATACATGTGTATATGATTTGGTTATGATGTTTTAAGCTCTTGTTCTAGAGATAAAACCAATGAGAATAAACTAAACATGTGAATCTATTCAATGTTTGAATATAGGTATCGTGGGGAGCGAGGACTATGAGAGCATCCTAGGGGTGCATGTGGACATGTGACTATCTTGAAGAGCTCAGAATGAGTGGTAATGAAAAAGGTGCTAGTAAGACTGTGAAGGTCCTAGAATTCGAGACAAACCATGTGGCGAGGCTCCATGGTTGAGAGGTCCGAAATAGACCGAAGACACTAAGTGTCATGACCAAGAGGGATTGGTCCAACATTCACGGTGAAGTGAAAGAGGCTGAGAGCACAAAAAGCCACAGCAGTGGTGTGGGTTCCAGGATGGAACAAAACAAAGAGGGGAAAAACTCTTGCTGCTCTCTCTTGCCTTTTAATTATATATATATATATATATGTTTATGCATTATGAAAACAAAAGGTTGTTGAATGCATGTATGGATAAAAATAGAATGTGTGTATTTGCTTAAAGTAAATTGTGAATGTTGGAATGGTTAATTCCCTACCCAAGAATGGACATGAATAAGCTCATGTGCCTGTTGGGAAGGCATGAAAAATATGAAAGTCTCATTGATGAGGCTTGGAATGTCATGCCAATTAGGCAATTAAATGACTGATATTAATGCCTATATTATGCTTGGTCTAACAGAATTTCAGTGATGCATTTGACAGGTGAGAAAAGTGAAATCCAGTGGTGCACATTTATCGTGGAAGTAGACCAAAATTTGTTGGACTTGGCTGGAAGTCTCCTTCAAATGATTGCTAGGACCCAAGAGAATCTTGGAGAGATGCTCAAGATACAGAAAAAGAAGAATGAAATGAACCACCAGATTTTTCAAGACTCTATTGGTATGCAAAGGGAGGTGAAAATCCTTATGGAATAAATCGACACAGGAAAGGAAGGTGGATCAATGATACGACATTCATCCAAGCGATCCATTGAGAAATGGTCCAGGAATGAAGACTCAAAGGAAATTGAGCAGGTAAAGATGAAGCAGCCAGTGAAATGCTGGGAATGAGGAGGACATCATTTACGCTGGTACTATCTAGAGAGGGAACATGAAGAGGGCAGTAGCCACAAAGTTCCTAGGCTTTGAAATAAGCCAAATTCTTAGAACCAGCAGGAGAAGTTCATGGAAGCCGAGGGGCTTGGTCCTGAATGTTCAAAGTAAATAATTGAACATGGGACAAATCTGCAAAATTTTGAAATTTTGGATGTGCAAATTGTATATGTATTCCTATGTATTGGAACACTGAGGATAGTGTTATTCCAAGGGGGAGAGGATTGTGATGTCCCTGGTTACATTAAAAGGTACATGATGTATATATTGTAATTAATCGTGGTGAGGAGCTAAAGGAAAAAGCCCCACCATCGATTTGGTTTTGTATGTTTCGATAATAGGGATAGTTTCCAATGGTATATCATGCCATCCGACACATTATAGTTTGGAATCATGTAAATACGCACATCAATTAAAATAAACCTATAGGCAGCTACGAAGGTGCAACGTTGAATGAAAAGGGCATGATTCCTAAGGTTAACGAGGGGTTGTCCAACCCATGGGGGTCATTGGGAGTTTTCCATGTGTCACCACCTTGTTTGTTTTGCTCATCTTCCATTGTCTCATCCAACAACCACTTTAATGTTCTGTTGAGTTGTTGAGGTAGTTATTGCTGGAAGTGGAGGGTGGTAGGACTGTCAATATTTGCCACATGCTCACTCCACCATCCATCTCTCCACCTTCACGTGGGTAAGGAACCATCACTACACCACTCTCTTGGCAGTTGAGGTTCACTCTCACACAGGGATGCGCAGGGGGGCGGATCATCTCCTCTCATGCGGGATGAGTTAAAAGGGCTTCCATATTCCATTGTTGGGGGTTCATTCTCCTCTGTCTCACTGATAGCTGGTCCATAGGTTGGTTTTACCTTTCACTGGGGATTTCTAGTCTGGGAGTTTTGTTTTTCCGTTCATGCAGAAGAATTGTTTCCCCTTTTTCTTGTTTTGCGCGCCTGGTCAGATCGGGTAAGGTCTGGGGTGTTCATCACCAAACTGTGATTGTGGGTTGCATCTTTTCCCTCATGTACAGAGTGGAATTCTACTTTTCTTCCCCATTCTTCTACTTGTGCAAGTTCTAGAACGATGGTATTGAGGATAATTTGAGTGTTGTGAGTCCCTACACTGTGTGGGCAGTAGTTTCTTCCACTTTTTGTGTTGGTTGTATATTTTTCCCTTGCGTACAGGTTGAGAGACTGTTCTTTCCCCTTTTTTTCCTATGTCAGTTCTCCAGTAATTACATTGGATATTGGGTGTGTTGTGGGCTTGTGGATGTGGTTGGCTGTTGATTTCCACATCCATTGCCTGAGTTTTCCCCTATCTATGCTAGGATTTTTTCCGCTCCCCGATTTTGGGACTGTGTAATGTTTCCATAGTTTTAATTGTGAGTTTGGGCTATCGATTTACCATGGTTTTGGGTTGCTTCTTGGTTGCTGAGGCTGTAGACGTCTTTGGGGATTGTTGTTGAGTTGTTTTGGCCATGCTAGGGCCAACAACAACTCTGGAGCATGGTTTGAACTGAATTGTGTTTCACCTTTTGTTTGGGGTTGTCACCCTATTGTCCTTGCCTTCTTTATAGAGATGTGATTTTTTTGTTTTATTGCGGCCTGCAGTGGTTGGTATTTGGATGGTTGAGAGTAGGATTAGAGGCTGGGTATGCTTGAGAAAATTGGTGTTTGAGGCCACCAGCTTAGCATTTAGCCTTTCCTAGCTCCTTGATGGCCTGATAAACCCCACTGTGCGGGCTTGGCTAATTTGTGTACCTTGGCTATGTGTAATCCTACTTTGACCCTTATTCCTTGAGGAATCATGCCCAGCTCAGGGGTGGCAGTGTTGCTGAGAGATTGATGAGAACGCTTGCCTATGGTTGGGTGGAACGTTGCAGCGACATAGCTGGTTGCGGGACGAGCTCCTATCAGATGAGTATTGTTGTCCATTTTACTTCTACAATTATATTTATTGATTAATGAATATGATGAACACGTGGCATGCTTGAATGAATGTATGTTTGCTTCCGCTATGTATATGAATTATTATGCATCTTAGTATGTATTATGTTTAAACTTTTTATTTTAGCATTATATGCTTGTTCGTATGCATAGGGTTGTTTTCCCATATGTTTGGTGTTAGTAACATCCTCTTCGTCGATCAGAGGGTCGGGGACGTGACAGATCCTCAATCATATGAATGAGGAATATGATCTTATCTCATTTGCAATTCTAACTTGTGAAATCTCTCCTCAGTCGTAGATCTGGTTCTACCATGATCTTAACCTTCAACATAGGCATGTACTTAGGATTTGTTTATCATCGATCCTTCCAGTGATCGATCGCTAATCCAGAACCCTGCAACAAGGTATTATATATGCTCCAAAGTTTCCTTAGAAAGATACTAATTTTAACAGTGTCCCAAGGATACTCTCTTCTTTAACAAGACCCTGGATAGCTTTCCTAATGAAGGTGTTAGTACCGCATTCTACATCTTTCGTGTTTGATAATTATATTTTAATTTCATCTTCAATAAGGCTATCTTGAGTCATGCTTAACTAGTTACATGATTAGTACTTACTTTTCAATAGTGATATAAGGAATACCACTAAGTTCTTACTAGTGCCCCTTCAATATTGCCACCAGATACCTTTCTAGTGGAGATCGCAAGGAAAACTATCTTCCTTTATAGTGGAGATCATAAGGAAAAATATCTTCACAGATCACCTAAAATACTGCAACATGCACAACTAATTTATATACAACAATTCCCATTTAATTGAGAGTAAAAAAGGGTCATAAAAAAATATCACTTTTCATCTCCTCACAAAGCATAATTCTTCTCAGAAATCGTTCAAGAATCTATTATTCATCAACTAAAATCAGTCATACAGGGAACCTCATGCATACATGATCATCAATTCATAATATCTTAACCTATTTCAGTTTTATTTCAACCATGTAATGTCCACCAAAGATGACCATGCATGCATCAATTACTATACCAATATACCTTGTAGTACATCAATCAACTCATCAATCAAAAAAATGATTATCATTTACGGTGTTTCAACAGAACTAGTTCTTACCAAAAGGTAACAGGGTGGAAACATGTAGCTTTGATACCATATGTAAGATACCCAGATAACCTGCTAACATGCATAAAAAACAAATCTCTTGTATAAAGCATGGCCATGAATATTCCTTTAATCATTCATTCTGATGCTTAATTTTTCTTGTAACAATCCTTTCCGCAATTAAAATATCTCTAGGATTAAATATTTTCTCCTTCCACATTCTTCCATTACAGTTTGCGAGTTGTGGAAACCTCCATATTTTATGATTTCCTTTTTCTGTTTCCTTCATTTGTCTTCCACCTTTTCGCCTTCTGCTATAGACCACCGGAATCAGAACTTAACATGTGACGAAATCATTTATCCACATTTTCACCTTCCACATTCCATCCTTTTTCCCTTTAGCTGCAGACTACGAGAATCATAAACTTAACATGTGACAAAATAATTTATCCACATTTACGCCTTCCGCATTTCACCTTTCCACCTTCCATTGTAGACTACAAGAATCGAAAATGTAATGTGCAACAAAATTATTTATCCAAATTTCCTGCTTCTGTATTACTCCTTTCCTCCTTCCACTGTGAACTACGGGAATCAAAAACTTAACATGTGATAGAGTCATTTATCCCCATATTTTCCTTTTGCATTCTGCCTTTCTATTGTGGACTACAGGAATCGGAAACTTAACATGGGACTAAATCATTTATCCACATTTCCTCCTGCATTCTGCCTTTTTTCCTTCTACTATGGACTGCAAGAATTGAAAACTTAACATGTGACTGAGTCATTTATCCCCATTTACACCTTCCACATTCCACATTTCCTCCTTCCATTGCAGACTGCAAGAATCGAAAAACTTAACATGTGACGAAATCATTTATCCACATTTCTACCTTCTACATTCTGCCTTTCTCCCTTTCGCTGCGGTCTGCAGGAATTAGAAACTTAACAAGAGACGAAATCATTTATCCACATCTCCTCCTTCTATATTCTGCATTTCTACCTTCCACTGTGGACTGGGAGAATCAGAAACTTAAAAAATGACACCTTTATTTGTTCATCTTCCCCAGACGGACTCTACATTGCGAAAAACCAATGCTTGGTCTCATTTATCTTTCTAATTTCCTCCTCCCTCCTACCTCCTTCTGCTACGGAATCCAGGGTATGGAAACATATACTTTACCTTAAAAATTTTGGCTCTTTCTCACCTTCGCCTTTCCACTTCACGTCTTCCACACCATTGATAATTGTGGGGTCAACCTCGACCGCTTATCTTGCGGTTCCGATCTCCACCGCTCATCCTCACTAGGCCCACTGGATTTCGTATATCTCAAAGGTTCATTTATCTGCGCTTGTTGACATTGCGAAATGAAGCTCTATCATAGATATAAATCCTTGTTTTATATTCACCATTCATCTTCAGTGGGCCCACCGGATTTCAAAAATATGGAAAGTTCATTTTTTTGCGCAAGTTAAAGTTGTAAAATCAAATCCTATCGTTGATCTCCAACATCCTAACATATGAGCTCTTGAAACATGTGGAGCGTACTCAATTTCAAAAATACAGAAACTTAATTTATTCGTGCATGTTGAGGTTGAAAAATCCACTCCCATTGTCGATCTCCAACACCATCAAATCTCATCCATCGAAACAAGCGGATCATACCCGATTTTGCAAATCCACAAACATAATTTATTCCCTCAATCCATCTGATGACAGATTTTGTCTGCAAGTTAACCTTCCTGTCAATGCTAAAATTATTAAGTTTGATTGTCTCACCTTGGAGAATTCCTCCACATCCTTTGATCTCCTCCTTTATAAAATCTAGACCCTCCATTCCTTATTCTTCCTTTCACTGTCCTAAACCTTTTTAGGGAAAAGTGGTAGAGGCAATTACAAATCCCATTCAAAACTATAAGTATTATACATGCACTCCATTAAGCTTGGGATGGTTCAACCAAGAAAAAAACTCAAGCCTCCCCATAGGGAACTAATACACTAGATGCTCAATCCAGGGAAAACATAGAGTATGCAAGTAATTCTTTACCAAATGTTATGACACCATTAAGAAACCCAAAAGCCAAAACAAGTCACAGTCATTCAAACATAGTAGGAGTATCCATTTCCAGAAAAACTAAGTCCACCTACAAGTTCTAGGGGATTGATAGAAATAGTAGGTGCATTACTTCTTTATGGATCCATACCATGGAAATTGAACCCAAGTGATTGAACAATTGCACTCACAAAATTGGTAATCAAACCTACAAATTTACACACAAAGGAGACTGAAATTGGAGCATAACATTAATTTGTATTGAATAAGTGTACAATATCCAACCTTATGAATTCATAGGGTGCTTCAAGATATAATTACATGAGATATTCGAATGCATAAGGATGCCATTCGAAATAGTCAAAAGCAGGCTTACTAAATCTAGTCAAATCCCCCATAGGTGCATAAAGCAATTTCCAAATCTACCTAGAGGCTCACGAATTGGAAAAGTCAAATGGGAAAGCTAATAAGTGATGGAAAGAAAACTCATACATGATTTTATTAGGAGAAAATAATGGAGGATGATGAGGGAAAAAAACAAGTCAACTACATCTAGTCTTACTTTCCCTTTTGCCTCAAATATCAATAAAGCAGGCAACTTAGCAGAAAAAGTAGATATGCACTAGGGAGGATCTGGAATAAAGAAGAACTGCTAAATATGGTTTCCAAGAAGTTTCCCAAGCACTCCATGACTCATTTTTAGCAATTTTGACTTCTAGGACATGTGGAAGAGAACTTGCATAGAGTGGAATATTGGAAACTAGGGAAATAAGACAAAAATGGATTAATTAATGTCTAAGGTAGATAACTATGGGTTGATTATTATAAACCCCCCCTTAAGCATTACTTTATGAGTAAATATCAGAAAATTATAGGGCCTAGCAACAAGGCTTAGTCACCCTTTACATACTGCATGTCCATTTAACCAAGGAAAGAGGCAAAAACCCAGTGGGAAAATCCTCCCTTAAACATGTACAGTAAAACAAAATTTGAAAATGTTGTCATCAATCATGCTTCACAGCATGATCAGCAATCCCCAGTAGTGATTTGATATTGCTGAATGTCTTCTCACAAAAAACTTTGGTGAAGATGTATGCTACTTGTTCTGAAGATGCACAAAAGAGTAGGTGAATGGTGTCATCATGCACAAGTTGTCTGATGTAGTGCATATGGATCTCAATGTGTTTGGTTCTCTGTCTTTGAACTGGATCATTGCAGATTCAAATGGTGCTCTGATTATCACAATAGATAATGGTTGAAAAATTTGATTCGAGGCTACACTCACCAAGTATTCCCTGCAACCATAAACATTGAGTTGCTGCATTTACAACTCCTCTGTACTCTGCTTCTGTAGATGAGAGTGCAATGGCACTCTGTTTCTTGCTTGACCAGCTGATTGGTCCTTTAGAAAGCATGGACACATATCTTGATGTTGACTTTTGATCTGTGTTGTCACCTGCCCAATCACTGTCAGTAAACCCAATCAAATCAAGATCAGATTTAGCTTTGTAGAAGATCCCATGAGTTCTTGTTCCCTGAAAAAAGTTAAGGATCCTTTTGGCTGCTCTCCAATGGATCTCATGAGGCTGATCCATGTATCTTGAAGCCACACTTACTGCATAATAAATATCAGGTCTAGTGTGTGTAAGGTACAAAAAACACCCAATCAATTGCCTATACAGTGTATTATTTACCATAGGAGAAGAACCTGCTTCTTCAAGCTTAAATCTTGAAAGGAAGGGAGTCTTTCTTGGCTTGAAATATTTCATGTTGAATTTTTTTAGAAAATATGAAGCATACTTGGACTGATGTACCTTTATTCCATGTTGGGATTGAGCAATTTTGAGACCCAAGAATTGGCTCAAAAACCCCAAATCAATCATAGAAAATGCATGGTTCAATGCATCCTTCAAGGAGGTAATTTCTTTCTTTGAACTTCCTATAATCAGAAGGTCATCCACATAGAAGAAAATAATCATCAAAGAACCATGAATAAGATTCAAATAAACATTAGGATCAGACTTGCATCGAACAAAACTCAATGACATCAGAAAGCCATCAATCTTGGCATACCAAGCCCTGGGGGCTTGCTTAAGCCCATACAATGATTTCTTTAACCTGCACACAAAATATGGATTAGTAACAAAACCTTGAGGCTACTACATGTAAATTTATTCAGTAATATCTCCATTCAGGAAATCACACTTCACATCCATGTGATGTACCTCCCACTGCTTCGAAGCTGCAATGGCTAAGGCTATCCTGATGGACTCCATCTCTGCCACTGGTGCAAAGGTCTCATTGCAGTCAATACCATGTACCTATGAGTAGCCCTTGGATACCAATATTGCCTTATATTTAAAAGGTGAACCATCAACAAGAAAATTAGTTTTGAAAACCCACTTTCATTGAACTAGCTTCCTCCCCGGGGAAGATCAACTAGTTCCCAATGGTTGTTCTTCTGGAGTGAGATGAATTCTTCTTTCATGGCTTTTTTCCATCTTGGATCATGTGCTGCATATTCATATGTCTGTGGGTATAATTCAACCATTATATAGAACTTCTCTAAAAACAAAGGGTCTTTCATACGTAGGGCACTCTCAAACTGAGATCTAGTCCTCCTAGGATCACTAGGATTTCCAGCTAGTTCCCCAGCTGCACGAATGGTATTTGCTGCTCATTTTGGTCTTGTAGGACTATCAAGACCTGAAATTGAATCATCATTATCAGACATATCAGAATTAGGAAACTCATTTGTCTCTTCACTTACATTCAATGGTTCTGGTGGTGAAGAAGACTCTCCAACTTCAACTGCTGCTAAAGGCTCTTCTTGGAACCGAACACTCCGTTCAATGAAGGCTTTGTTTCTTCTCAAATTTATCATCTTATACCCTTTTGAATCTTTAGAGTACCCAACAAATAGGAACTCTGGGATTTGGGGCTGCAAATCCCTTCTCTTTTCAGTTGCAATTCTATCCCAATCCCTTGAGCCAAAAATCCTAAAATGGATCACATCGGGCTTGTGCCCACTCCATGCTTCGAAAGGAGTCATACCATCTAGCTGTTTATGAGGCACCCTATTCTAAATACAGGATGCACAGTTTATAGCCTCGGCCCAAAACTTTGGTGGCAAATACTTAGCTTCCATCATACAGGTTGCCATCTCCTTTAGCAATCTGTTCTTTCTCTCGGCAATACCATTTTGTTGTTGTGTGTAAGGGATTGAATGCTGCATCTGAATATTTGCATCTTCACAATATTGAATGAAATCAAACTTGACATACTCACCACCATTGTCAGATTTGAGGATCTTGAGTTTCCTCCCATACTGGTTTTCAACCAAACCCTTAAAGACTTTGAGGACGCCAAAAACATCAGACTTATGCTTCATGAAGTAAACCCAATAGTACCTGGAAAATTAATCTGTGAAGGTCAATGAATATTTGGCCTAACCCATTGACATATGAGGAAATGGACCATAAACATCACTATGGATCAACTCAAGAGGTGCAGAGGTTCTCTCATGACTAGCTCTCTCAAATTTATGTTCTGGGTGTTTTCCTAGGATACAACCTTGACAGAATCCCTTGGAAAACTTAATCTTTGGTAACCATATGACCATTTATTTTTCATTTAGATCAGAAATATACTTATAGTTAATATCGCCAAATCTTTCATGCCAAATATTGCTTGCCTCATTGGCATGAATCAGAAGAGCATAGGGGTTTGAGTAGGGTAGAAAATGTGAAAACATGTATACCTTCAAAGTGTGATCTACAGCTCCTTTTGCAATGACTTTACCACTTGAGATCTCTGTGATGTCAACATCATTAGGGGAGAATGTGACCTTCTTTGGAGACTCTGTGTGAGTCATCTGATACATGGACAAGAGGTTAGAGGCAAGACCTGGAACATACAATACATTGCTAAACTTACCATGGTCAAGATCAATCCTTCCTTTCCCCAAACTGTAAGTGAGAGAGTCATCTCCCAGAACTATTGGTGGACCTTTCAACATGTCAAGAGAGGATAATTCCTCCTTGGTCGAAACCATATGTCTTAAAGCTCCTGAGTCTATGATGAAGCTAGGTGAGCTTGATGTGCCAGCAACCAATGCATGTACTCTCTCTTTGTCCTCTGAATTTGATCCTCCTTCCCTATTCTTTGAGCTATCAGGAAGGGAGATGTTATTCTTCTCCAAGAGTTGGGTTATCATGTCAATTTTCTTCTTCATGCATGAGCTTTCAGGATGATAGCCATTACTACAGTATGCGCACTTGCTCATTTCTCCTTTGTTCTTCTTCTTCTGGAAGTTCTTCTTGGAGCCTTGGGGCTCCTCCTGAGACTTGTTCTTGTCTCTCTTTTGCTAAGGTGGCTTCTTAGATTTCTTCTTGCCTTTTGAATCCACCCTCGAATCTCCAGCAACCAAATCTTTGTCTTTGGAAGGTTTGATGGTGCCCATCATCACCAGTTTATCTTGTTCTTGTGTGAGGGATTCCATGAACTCTGCAAGCTTAGGCATCTTCCAGGATCAAGCTATCAACTTGGTGGCATGGAAGGTCGAAACAAACATTGAATAGTTAGGGACAAGATTCGAGAGTATGGACAAAACTAGTTTCTCCTACTTCTTTTTAATTCCACACTGTTTTAGCTGCAAAACAAGGGCTTTAAACTTGGAAAAGTAGAGTTGCAAGGATTCGAAGCTACTGGGACTCAAAGAGATCAATTCATTCTCAATTTGATGTCCTCTCATCTCATCTGTATTACCAAAAATCTCTACAAGATTCTCCCAAACTTCATTAGGTGATGTCAATCCATCAAGATGCAAAAGGAGGTCTCTAGATATGCTCAGACATAGAAGACCATAGGCCTCATCCCTCATGTCATGCCATTTAATTTTCTATGAAGCTGCATTGGGATTTGCCTCAGTTACAATAGTTAACCCTATAGAGACCCTTCTCTCTCAACAGTATCTCCATCTCTTATTTCCATTAAAATAAATTAAATGGAGTCAAGATGATCTTCTGAGATTGATCCATAGCTCTGAACTGTGCCCTTCAACTAGCAGAATTTGCTCCCAGTCAAGATGTCGAACCTACAATAGCAATATGGAAGGAGAGAAATAGATCTACAATGGATTTGATAAGATGTGGAAATTGAACCCAAGTGATAGAACAATTGCACTCACAAAAATTGCTAATCAAACTTGCAAATTTACACACAAAGGAGACTGAAATTGGAGCATAACACTAATCTGTATTGAGTAAGTGTATAATAGCCAACCGTATGAATTCATAGGATTATGAAATATATAATTACATGATATATTCTAATGCATAAGGATGCCATTTGAAATAGTCAAAAGTAGACTTACTAAATCTAGTCAAATCCCCCATAGGTGCATAAAGTAATTTCCAAATCTACCTAGAGGCTCACAAATTGGAAAAGTCAAATGGGCAAGCTAATAAGTGAATGAAAGAAAACTCATACATGCTTTTATTAGGAGAAAATAATGGAGGATGACGAGGGAAAAAAACAAGTCAACTACACCTAGTCTTACTTTCCCTTTTGCCTCAAATATCAATAAAGTAGGAAAATTAGCAGAAAAGTAGATATGCACTAGGGAGGATCTGGAATAAAGAAGAACTGCTAAATATGGTTTCCAGGAGGTTTCCCAAGTGCTCCATGACTCACTTTTAGGAAGTTTGATTTCTAGGACATGTGGAAGACAACTTGCATAGAGTGGAATATTGGAAACTAGGAAAATAAGACAAAAATGGATTAATTAATGTCTAAGGTAGCTAACTATGGGTTGATTACTCTAACACATATAGTCCATGCAGTAATAATAATTCCCAATAGATCAAGAGTACTCCTCTTAGGATAATGACAAAACCCAAGTGTAGGGCATCAACAGGGTAGGGTATTCCTTGTTCCTGAATACTCAGTGGTGTCCCCCTCCTAGCATATGCTTCTTTATTTCTAGTTTTCTTTTCTAGGTCTTTTTGCAGCTAATGGCCAACTCACCCTAGGAATTTCGAGTCCACTACATCTTTGATTCCCCAGGATGGGTCTAGTACCATATTAGCATTCCCACGCATGGTGTAACTTCCTTGAGAGTGACCCTTCACGTTCCTCACTCTCACATGCATAGCTTCCTCATTCAACTTGGTTGTCCCCATCATTTAATGTTTCATTAAAGAAAATGTTTCAATTGCATTTGTCCTTCAAGGACATGTTGGCGGTTTTCAAGAACCAACAAATCTTAACAAAATAGAATAGTAAATTAATATTACATACAAATGTTTATGTGTTGGGGGATATTATAGTGTGTGTGTGTTTTAATATCGTTGCATCCCATGAAGGAATGAAAAGTGCAGCTTCTAGGTGTACCTCTTGAATGATCTAGATCAAAATAGTTTAATGCTTGGGTGTGTGTTTAAAAAGAGTGTTGTCCCTCATTTAAATTTTAGGCTTCTCGTTTATGCTTGAATGAAATATGAGAAGGATATTCTAGTTGGAATGTTTTATTTATTTATACATATTATGCTTTAAGTTTGAAGAGAACTTCCCTTTCACAGTGCAGCCTTGGATTGCACGAGCAATTATATTTTTATAAATATTGTTAGATATTAGGGCTAACCTTGACTCGAGAATGTGTCAAAGGTGATTTAGGTCTAGCACATGGTTTTAGGAACATGGTATTTCATGGCCCACCGTATTTTCCCATGGTATTGTATGCAAGGAAGTATTTATGAGGCTTGAGGAGGATCCATTGTAAAGTGTTCTGGAGGTGAGTGGTGGCTAGCTCACTTGGCTAGGCTTAACTAGTTTAGGTCAAGGGAGATAATAGATCTATTATGGTGGTTTTTCCCATTTTTTGGTTTTCCAGGTAAACATTGTGTGTCTATCTTAAATGTGTTTGTATGTGGATTTTTGTTCTCTCATTAATAATTATATGTATTCTCATCGTTAAAATACTAAGAAATAGTATCAAAGCCATGGATTGGATTATATTTGTTCTCGATGTTGTGTACTTGGTTTTTTTAATTAATTGTGGGGTGCATGTTTTGTCGTAACTGACACCCTAGCAGTTGTAATGTCTTGGTTTTGACCCTATTGCATTAGATGTATATATTGTAAATGATCATGGTGTCGAGCTAAATGCCAAGGCCCAACCATTGATCGGTCATGTTATGTTTTGGAATTAAAATCTATCACCGATGGTATATCGGGGCATGCGGCATATATTATGTTGGTCATCATGTAAATATGCATCTATAATTAATTAAATGAACCTGACCAGCTACGATCGCGGAAACTAAATTGAAAAGGGAAAGATTTTTCCCAAGGATAAGGATGTGGGGGAATTTGTCAAACCTTGGCCAATGGGTTGAAAATCCATGTGTCTTCTTACCTTGTTTTATCCCAACCACTTTCATTAAGAATGGCCACTGGTGGTTGAGGCAGTTATGGTCTTTGGGAGTAGGGTGGCAGGACTGTTAGTCCTCACCCACATGCACAGTCCACCATGGTTGACTCCATAATGGAAAAAACACTCACTTGCTTGCAATTCGCGTCCCCTCCATTGTTTTTCATTCTCACGCAAAGGGATTCTTTCCTGTTTTTCATCTTCTCGCACAGGATTTTACTGGATTTACCCACGCAGTAGTTTTCTTCTACTGATTGGTGAGTAGTGAGTCTGTATCCTTTACTCACGGGCTGATTCGTGGGTTCTACATTATGGTTGTTCATGCACCGGTCGTGAGACTGTAAATTCGTCCCCATTGTGGTCTGCGTACGTTTTTCCCAGCAGCATTGGTTGTGAAAAATGGGTCGTTGTTCCTCACATCATTGGTAATATGTATGCTGATGCGTTTTGGAGCTGTGGTGTTTTCCCCTTGTTGGAATTGCGTTGCTGATACATTTGGGACTGTATGATTCGTTTGGGATTCGTTTTTCCTGTTTAAGCTGTGACAGCTAAATTAATTTCCTGAGTGCAATGGTTGTTCTTCGGACTGTGAGAGGAGCAGGGATGTTGGCTTAGATTTGCTTGATAAACCCAGTGGCTGGAAACCACAAAAACAGAGCTAGAGGGCTGGCGTTCTTCTCCATCACCCCTGAATAGCACTGGAAGGGAATGCAGGGCATGAGGGACTGTGTAGCAGAGAAGGGACTGATTCCTTGTGTTGGGTGTGTTTGGGTGTCTTAGAGGTCAGGCTAGTTCTGGTGTAGGTGTTCTTGGCTCTGTAATGAGCTCACCAGCTTAGCAATTTTCCTTCTCCAGCTCCTTCATGGCCTGATAAACCCAACTCTGTTGGCTTGGCTATGTGTTTTGGGTATCCTTGGCTACGTGTAAGCCTGTTGTTCCCTTATTCCTTGGAGAATCATGCCCATCTCGGGGGTGGCAGCGTTGCTGAGAGATTAAGGAGCACGTTGGCCTATGGATGGGTGGAACGTTGTAGCGACGTAGCTGGTTGCGGATCGACTTCTTCATAAGATAAGTGATCTGGTGTATTTTGCTTCTGCTATCTTAATTTTTGTTAATGATTGTAATGAACATGTTGAATGAATGCTGGTTTGAATGTATGATGTTTCCTCTGTGTCTGATAGATGATTGCATAAGTGCATGTTTTATTTCAATGCATTTTCCTTAGAATTCTGTTTTCATCAATTTTGTGAATGCACATGTTCATGGCGCTCTTAGCCCGCTATGATTAAAGTTTGGGTCACATCCTCTACGCTGGTCGGAGGCATGGGGACGTGACAACATGGTATCAGAGCTCATGTTGCAATATGGGCCTGCATGAGCCTTGTAGGATTGTAGTGATAGAGGTAGTGTTTCTTCTACTCAGCAGCAAGCAGTGGAAGACTGTAAAACTTCAAAATTTTGTTGAAGTGTTGAACAATCGGGCCATTAGCAGAATTGAATTTCACCATTGTGGAAGGGTTAGCGGTTTCCCGTCCACCGTTGTGGAAGTCCAAACCGTTAATTCTTCCGACAGGGAATAATTTAGAAAATGGTCCAAGTGTTGGAACAGTCGGAAGAGCCAGCGGAAAAACTTCCGCCGTTGCAGAAGAGTTCGCGAAGTGAACTTCCGCCAATCGAAAGGGAAAGTGGTTTTCCATTCGTCGTTGCGGAAGTCCAAACCATTAAGTCTTCCGATGGGGAATAAAATCGTGGGAGATTTCCAAGTGATTTGACGTCGATCGAAAGAGAAAAGTGATTGAGCGTCTGTCGTTGCAGAAGCCAAAGTCATTTTGATTCCGATGATAAAGACCTCCGACGCCGGAACAGTTTGGAGAAAGCCGCGAAAAGTTCGTCTAAGTGTTCCGTATCGAAACCATTAGCGGAAGGGACTTCCATCGTTGCAGAAGCCAAAATCTCTAAGGCTGCCAACGTCGATCGGGAGAAGTTAAGGTTTGGCGAGCCGCCATTGCGAAATCCAAAGTCATTTGGCTTCCGATGTCAGAAGTTCGCAGGCGCCAAAAAGTTAAACATTTCTCCAAGTAAAGAGCAGCTGTCAGAAGGAGTTGGCCTTTGGTGTGCCACCGTTGCGGAAGCCAAAGTCATTTGGCTTCTGATGTGCAAAGATCGCTGATGCCCGAAGTGGAAATTTTCTAAGTAAACAGCCTCCAATTGGAAGAGAAAGCGTTTCGTGAGCCGTCGTTGCGGAAGCGAAAGTGCTAAGTCTTCCGATGAGAAAGACTACCGATGCCGGACAAGTCAGTTCACCGATCGGAAGAATTTATTGTTTGGAGTGCCACTGTTGTGGAAGCCAAAGTCATTTGGCTTCCGATGTAAAAATACTTCCGACGCCGATCGAAAGAAAGAATGGTTCCGAGAGTCGCCGTTGCGGAAGCGGAAGCATTACGACTTCCGACCAGAAAGGCTGTCGATGCCGATCGGAAGGGGAAAGCATTCCAGGAGCCGCCATTGCAGAAGAGAAAGTGCTTTGAGAGCCAATTCTGCGGAAGAGAAAGTGGTTCGAGACCCGATTCTGCGCAAGGAAAATTTGGGTTTTCCATGGGGTTTAACCAGCGAATTTTAACTGTTTTTCGGTGGAATTTTCAGCAGTTTTTACAGTGAATTTTCAGGGATGAAAATGAGAAAAGAGGCAACAATCTTATGCGCCATATTGCACGAAAAACATAAATTTACAACAACAACAAAAAAATAGACGTTCTTAATGAAGAAAATTTTATGTGTTTGGGCAAATTGTTATTTTATGGTTATTCCCAGAAAAGGTAAGTGATTATGATTTATATCAATGTTATGCATCTAACAATTGTGTTGTTAACACGTTTGCAGAATCATAGTCACCTTCAAGAGAAGTATTCCAGGTAGTGCAGTTTGGTAAGTAAGTGGTGGTTCAGTATGAAAACTCATGATGGGTATGATGCTCGGGATTCCTACGAGCGAGCAGAAGATGCCATGGGAGAAAATGTACGTAATAGAAATGATGAAATAGAGTCTAATGGAAGTAGATTCCAAGAGACACCATCAGATGTTGCAGCCACTATGAGAAGCTTAATTAAATCCTAGGAGAAGCAGCATCAGTTGAATGCTGCTATGCTGCAGATTTTGATAGACTTGCAAAGGAAGATAGACTCTGGACGAGGTACCGCAAGGCCAGAAGGCAGTAAGAGCAATACTAGGAGAAGGAGAAGAAATTCTAGTGGATCATCTGATTCTGAAGAATCCAGCAGGGATTCAATTTCCTCTTCTCATAAAAGAAAAAGAAAGAGACACCATAGGGATCGCTCTCGAGATGAATTCAAGAAAGATAAACCTCCTACGTTTGATGGTGAGGTAAATACTGGACAAGAGGCTGAAGCTTGGCTTCTTGGTATTAAGAAGTACTTTCAAGTGCATGATTATTTAGGAAACATGAAGGTAAGAGTTTCCATATTCAATCTAAATGGAAGAGCATCCATTTGGTGGGAACACTTCAAGCAAGTTGTAATGTCCCGGTTTTGACCCCGTTACATTAGATGTATATGATGTATAAATTGTAAATGATCAGGGTGTGGAGCTAAAGGCCAAGGCCCCACCATTGATCAGTAATGCTACGTTTTGGATTTAAATTGTCACTGATGGTGTATCGGGGCATGCGGCATATATATTATGTTGGTCATCATGTAAATATGCATCTATGATTAATTGAATGAACATAACCAGCTATGGTCGCGGCAACTAAATTGAAAGGGGCATGATTTTCGCAAGGATAAGGATGTGGGGGAATTGTCCAACTTTAGCCAATGGGGCAAAAATCCATGTGTTTTCTTACCTTGTTTATCCCAACCACTTTCATTGAAGAATTGTTGCTAGTGGTTGAGGCAGTTAATTGCTTTGGGGGTGGGCTGGCAGGACTGTCAGTCCTCACCCACACGCACACTCCACTTCTGTTGACTTCACTCACGTAGTCAATTCCACTCTCCCCATGATTTTGTTTGTTTCTCCTCATGCACAGGCTCTTGGCGGTTTTGGTCTCACACAGACATTTTCTGGGCTCCACAACTGTGCTGAAGGCTCACACACTTCCAATTTTCACATCCTTCCTGTTTTTTGTTCATCCACGGACAAAAACGGAGCTATTTTTCCTCACGCAGGACCTCCATTTATTGTTCATTCCTCATAGGGTCGAATTTTTTTCCACGCACAGGATTTTCCTAGTTTTTTTTTCCCACGTGGTTTTCTTCTGCGGACTTGTGGATGGTGTGGGAGAATCCTTTCCTTGCGGGTTTATTTGTGGGCTCTACGCTATTGTTCCTCATGAACAGGTCGCGAGCTGTGTCTGTGGTACGTTTGGGGACTGTTATAATTCATTGGGAATCGTTTTGGCCACGATAGGGCTAAGAACGATTCAGGATTTGGCTTTCCCTATTTAAGCTGTGACAGTTAAATTAATTGCCTGAGTGCAATGGTTGGTCTTCAGACTATGAGAGGAGCAAGGATGTTGGCTTAGATTTGCTTGATAAACCTGGTGGCTGGAAACCACACAGACAGAGCTAGAGGGCTGGCCTTCTTCTTCGTCACCCCTGAATAACACTAGAAGGGAATGCAGGGCCTGAGGGACTGTGTAGCAGAGAATGGACTGATTCCTTGTGTTGGGTGTGTTTGGGTGTCTTAGAGGTCAAGCTAGTTCTGGTGTAGGTGTTCTTGGCTCTGTAATGAGCTCACCAGCTTAGCAATTTGCCTTCTCCAACTCCTTGATGGCCTGATAAACCCAACTGTGTTGGCTTGGCTGTGTTTTGTATATCCCTGTCTATGTGTAAGCCTGCTAGTTCCCTTATTCCTTGGAGAATCATGCCCAGCTCGGGGGTGGCAGCACTGCTGAGAGATTAAGGAGCACATTGGCCTATGGTTGGGTGGAACGTTGCAGCGACGTAGCTGGTTGTGGATCGAGTTCATCATAAGATAAGTGATCTTGTCCAATTATACTTCTACAATCTTAATTTCTGTTAATGAAATGGATGAACATGTTAAATGAATACATGCATGTATGAATGCTGTTGGTTTTCAGCTACGTATGATGATTAAATTGCATGCGTGCATGATATACTGCAATGCATTTCATTTCAACATTCTGTTATGCAAAATTTAAGTATGCATAGGTTCATGGGGCTCTTAGCCCGTGTGTTTGAAGCTTGTAGTCGCGTCCTCCTTACCGGTCGGAGGCATGGGGATGTGACACAAGTGAAGAGGATCAATGAAAGGAGGCTTAAATGGAAATAGTTCAATAAGTATTTCAAGCAGAAATACCTCTCTGATAGGTATTATGATGACAAGATTAAGGAGTTCCATGAGCTGAGATTGGGACAGCAGACCATGGAGGAGTATGCAAATAAGTTTTTGGAGATGTTGAGGTATTTCCGGTACATCAGAGATGAGAAAGTGAAGGTACAACATTTTCTAAGTGGGTTACCTTAGTCTTACAAAGATAGAATTGAGTTTTATGAACCTAGAACTCTTGAAGAAGTGATAAGAAAGGCTAATTATTACTATGAGCAAAGCAAAGGTAAGCCAGATTTCCATAAGCCATGGAAGGACAAGAAGAATGAGAAGTTTGACCAAAGAAAGAAAGGTTTCAAACCTTCTAGCTTCAAGAATCAGCAGAAGCAGCCCTCCCAAGCTGCGAGTAAGCCAGTTGGAGTGATAGGAGAAAAGCCTAAGGATCCACAACAAAATAGAGGGCCACTTCAGTGTTGGAAATGTGGAGGACCCCACATGCGTAGGAATTGTCCACTCGAGAATGAGAGTGCAAGGCCAACTTATAATGTTCAAGAAGCAGAAACAGTGGGACAAGTAGCAATGACAGTCCCTAGGATTTATGCAGCACTGGAGGACCTTCAAGCAGATCAGCAGTCAGCTGTGGTTGAAGTTGTAGGTAAGATTGCTAAGCAATCTGTTTCTATTTTGATTGACCCTGGTTCTACGCAGAGTTACATTACTCCTAGAGTAGTAGAGATTTGTGATTTTAAGAAAGTAAAGCATAGGAAGTCTTGGTTAGTCCAGCTAGCCAGTGCAACTAAGAGAAAAGTCAATGAAGTGGTAGAGAAATGTCCATTGATCATGAATGGATTGGTCACTTGTGTAGATCTGAATGTTCTACCTCTTGGTTCCTATGATGTTCTCATTGGAATTGATTGGTTAGAAGCTCACAGGGTGAAGCTTGATTGTTACAATAAGACTTTTGAATGCATGAATGAAGAAGGGAACCTCGCAGTTGTGAAAGGTATTCCAAAGGTGATTTCAATAAGGCAGGTTTCAGCAATGCAGTTAAAGAAGTTCTGTAGGAAGGGTTTCCAGTTGTATGCAGCTCATATTTTGGAAACATCAGGAGATGAAACTCCGAGGTTGGAGGACTATCAGGTGTTACAGGAATTCAGGGATGTGTTTCCTGATGAGATTCCAGGGCTTCCTCCAAAGAGGGACATTGACTTCACAATTGAACTTGTGCCAGGAGCAGCACCAATGTCCAAATCACCCTACAGGATGAGTACACCGGAGATGCTAGACTTGAAGATGCGACTGCATGAATTGTTGGAAAAGAAGTATATCTGACCGAGTGTGTCTCCTTGGGGAGCACCGGTTCTATTTGTAAAGAAGAAGTATGGTACACTCAGGTTATGTATTGACTACAGACAATTGAACAAGGTTACTGTGAAGAACAAATATCCTTTGCATAGGATTGATGACCTCTTTGATCAAATGAGAGGAGCAAGGGTGTTTTCCAAGATTGACTTGAGGTCTGGTTACCATCATGTGAGAATCAAGGATGAAGACATTCATAAGACAGCCTTCAGGACAAGGTATGGGCATTATGAGTTTGTAGTGGTACCATTTGGTCTCACGAATGCACCAGCTATATGCGAAACTAAGCAAGTATGACTTCTATAGAGATAGAATTCAGTATTTGGGTCACATTATCTCAGAGGAAGGTATATATGTGGACCTTGAGAAGATTGAAGCCATTATGAATTGGCCTACTCCAAGAAATATGACAGATGTGAGATATTTCATGGGACTTGCAGGATACTACAGGAGATTCATTGAGGGATTCTCCAAAGTTGCACATGCCATCACTTATTTGCAGAAGAAGGGGATGAAGTTCGAATGGACATCGAAGTGTGAAGAAAGTTTCCAGTGGTTGAAGAATATTCTCACCAGTGCACCCGTATTGAAGATTGCAGATCCAGAAAAAGATTTTGTGGTGTGTACCGATGCATGCGGATAACGGCTTGGAGGAGTCCTTATGCAAGACAACCACGTGATATGTTATGAGTCAAGAAAGTTGAAGGAGCATGAGAAGAACTATGCCACTCATGATCTAGAGTTTTCCTCCATAGTACATGCTCTCAAGATGTGGAGACATTACTTGATGGGCAGTAGATTTGAGCTCATAACAGATCATTATGGACTGAAGTATTTGTTTGATCAGCCTACTCTGAATGCTAGGCAAGCAAGATGGCTGGAATTTTTATGTGAGTTTGATTTTGAAATCAAGCACATAAAAGGGAAGGAAAATAAGGTAGCTAATGCACTCAGCAGGAAGATGCAAGAAATGCATGTGGCATCTCTTAGTATTTGCCAATCAGATTTGAGGCAGCAGATTGTTGATCATGTTGCTGGAGATGAATTGTATGAGCAGGTAAAAGACAAATTGCAGCAGCAAAGTCTTGAGAAGAGGTATGATGGATATAGAGTGGGAGAAGATGGGCTTCTCACTTATAAAGGTAGGATTTATATTCCAGATGTAGCATATTTGAGGAGAGTTGTTATGGATGAAATCCATCAAGCTCCGTATTCTGGACACCCAGGATATCAGAAAACAATCGCTACAGCTAGAAAGCAGTACTTTTGGCTAGGAATGAAAAAGGACATGGCTGAATATATTTCAAGATGTATGAAATGTCAACAGGTAAAGGTTGAGCATCAACACCCTACAGGTTTGTTACAGCCTTTTCCAGTTCCGAAATGGAAATGGGAAGTTATTTCCATGTATTTTATAACGAGATTGCCGATGACTTGGAGACAACATGATTCCATCATGGTTGTGGTAGACAAGTTGACCAAGGAAGCACATTTTATACCAGTTAAGTCTACATATGAGACTGGTGACATTGCAAAGATCTTCATGAAGGAGATATTCAAATTGCATGGGCTACCGAAGGCAATAGTTTTTGACAAAGATGTCAAGTTCACTTCCAAATTTTGGAAGGGTTTGTTTGCAGATTTGGGTACAAAGCTAAACTTGAGCATTGCATATCGTCCTCAGACGGATGGGCAAACCGAGAGAGTTAATCAGGTGCTTGAAGATATTCTTCGCATGTATGTGATGGACAAACCAACCAAGTGGGAAGATTACTTTCACTTGGTGGATTTTTCTTATAACAATGGACAGCAGACATCCTTGGGGATGAGTCTGTATGAAGCTTTGTATGGAAGAATGTGTAGGACACTAGTGACTTGGGATAATCTAGTGAACAGGATTGTGCTTGGACCATAGTTTCTCAAGGAAATGGAGCAAGAGGTTGTAAAGATCAGACATAAGCTGAAAGTAGCACAGGACAGATAGAAAAGCTATGCAGATAAGCATAGGGTGAATAGGGAGTTCAGTGTTGGGGATCATGTTTACCTCAGAGTGAGGGCAAGGAAGAGTTCCTTGAAACTTGGAAGTTGTGCCAAGTTGTCACCAAGATACTGTGGGCCGTTTGAAGTGCTTGAAAGAATAGGGCCAGTTGCATATAGACTTGCATTTCCTGTTAGCACTAGAGCTCATAATGTTTTTCATGTTTCTTTGCTTAAGAGATATGTATATGATCCTAACCATGTGATAAATTGGGATGTGATTTAGGTGGAACCCGAGGGAGAGTTCCGAATCGAGCCAATGCGCATCCTCGACAGGAAGGTCACAATGCTCTGGAACCGAGCCATAGGTCATGTAAAGGTGCAATGGGAGCACTTTGGACCTGAAGAGGCTACATGGGAGCTGGAGGATGCCATGCGATTGGAACATCCATTTTTGTTCAATTCCGCGGAACACTGAGGCGATACCAGTGTAGCATTTTGTTCAAATTTTGTAAAGCACTGAGGACAGTGCTATTGAAGGGGGAGGGGAATGTAATGTCCCCATTTTGACCCCATTGCATTAGATGTATATGATGTATATATTGTAAATGATCATGGTGTGGAGCTAAAGGCCAAGGCCCCACCATTGATCGGTCATGTTATATTTTGGATTTAAATTTGTCACTGATGGTATATCGGGGCATGCGGCATATATTATGTTGGTCATCATGTAAATATGCATCTATAATTAATTAAATGAACCCGACCAGCTACGATCACGGCAACTAAATCGAAAGGGGCATGATTTTTCCTAAGGATAAGGATGTGGGGGAATTTGTCAAACCTTGGCCAATGGGGTGAAAATCCATGTGTCTTCTTACCTCGTTTTATCCCAACCACTTTCACTAAGAATGGATGCTGGTGGTTGAGGTATTTATGGTATTTGGGAGTGGGGTGGTAGGACTGTCAGTCCTCACCCACATGCACACTCCACCATGGTTGACTCCACAATGGCAAAAACGCTCACGCACTTGCAATTCGCGTCCCCTCCATTGTTGTTCGTTCTCACGCAGAGGGATTCTTTCCCGTTTTTCGTCTTCTCGCACAAGATTTTGCTGGATTTAACCACGCATTAGTTTTCTTCTACAGATTGGTGAATAGTGAGGCCGTATCCTTTACTCACAGGATGATTCATGGGTTCTGCATTGTCGTTGTTTATGCACCAGTCATGAGACTGTAAATTCATCCCCATTGTGGTCTGTGTACGTTTTTCTCAGCAACATTGGTTGTGAAAAATGGGTCGTTGTTCCTCACGTCATTGGTAATATGTATGCTGATGTGTTTTGGAGCTATGGTGTTTTCCCCCTGTTGGAATTGTGTTGCTGATACGTTTGGGACTGTATGATTCGCTTGGGATTCGTTTTTCCTGTTTAAGCTGTGACAGCTAAATTAATTACCTGAGTGCAATGGTTGGTCTTCGGACTGTGAGAGGAGCAAGGATGTTGGCTTAGATTTGCTTGGTAAACCTGGTGGCTGGAAACCACACAGACAGAGCTAGAGGGCTGGCCTTCTTCTCCATCACCCCTGAATAGCACTGGAAGGGAATGCAGGGCCTGAGGGACTGTGTAGCAGAGAAGGGACTGATTCCTTGTGTTGGGTGTGTTTGGGTGTCTTAGAGGTCAGGCTAGTTCTGGTGTAGGTGTTCTTGGCTTTGTAATGAGCTCACCTGCTTAGCAATTTTCCTTCTCCAGCTCCTTAATGGATTGATAAACCCAACTCTATTGGCTTGGCTGTGTGTTTTGGGTATCCTTGGCTACGTGTAAGCATGGTGTTCCCTTATTCCCTGGAGAATCATGCCCAGCTCAGGGGTGGAGCGTTGCTGAGAGATTAAGGAGCACGTTGGCCTATGGTTGGGTGGAACGTTGCAACGACGTAGCTGGTTGCAGATCGACTTCTTCATAAGATAAGTGATCTGGTGTATTTTGCTTCTGCTATCTTAATTTCTGTTAATGATTGTAATGAACATGTTGAATGAATGCGTATGATGTTTTCACTGTGTCTGATAGATGATTGAATAAGTGCATGTTTTATTTCAATGCATTTTCCTTAGCATTCTGTTTTCAGCAATTTTGTGAATGCACATGTTCATGGGGCTCTTAGCCTGCTATGATTAAAGTTTGGGTCGCATCCTCTACACTGGTCGGAGGCATGGGGACGTGACAGTAGTATTTTTTGGGTTATTGGTTATAATGTAATTTTATCAGCTGTTAGAAGAATAAGGTATCCCTCTTATGTGCACAAAAGGGATGTCGCATCAAGTGTGGAATGAACCATTGGGTAGGTACGATGGAGGAAGGTGTACTCGTAGCCTAACTTGATATAGATTGGAGAAGTTGAGTCATCTATTGTGGGAGGGATGTGACATGGTTTAATACTAGTTTTTGAAACTAAGAATGATGAACCATTTATGCGAAGAGAATTCATAGAGAACTGGTGGTTACAGTGGATGTTATAGCGGATTTCACCACACTAGGTGAATCACACATTGTATGGCCTTCCCTTGTCCCGCTGCAGACTCATTAGCCCCTTTGGACCACTTTATATCTTTTGATGTTACCTTGATCATCCCTAAAAACATTAGAATATTGATATACGCGGCTTTTTCCCCGATAACCGCGTACATACGCAGGTACTC
>LPNX011077049.1:333211-443626 GCA_001517045.1 Pseudotsuga menziesii | reverse complement strand
AGATTGTTTATTTCTATTGCATATTGGGAAAGATTGATTTCTGGAGTCTAGCTGTCTGTTGTGGTACCCCAAGCCATAGGAATTTCTCTCCGTAACAGTGGATGAGGACCTGTGTAATCCGGTAGATGGATTCTCTTTATATGGACACCAATGACAAGTTTAGATGCAGATACAAAAGGAGCATGGAATAAAATAAGTAAGAAAGAGAGCATGGGAAAATCAGAGGATGAAGCAATAGATGATGATGGTGTAGTCACCATGAACACACATGAAATAAAATTAATGGAACATTTTACATGTAAAAGGGAATATGGTTGTAAGACTTGGTAAGGAATGCATACCCCTGGTATCTCACCTGTAAATTTAGGAGATATACCTAGGTGGTAGGAGGTGTATGTGAGATTCCTCGGTAAAACTTTGAGGGGAGTTGGTTATTACTCCAAGTCAAGTTTAAAGGGGGGATTCTTAGGGTTAACATTGATTTGGTAAAAGAGTCATTGAGATAATATTGGTTTAGGTCAAAGCACATGTTTTTTGACCCATCGTATTTGGTGGCCAATGGTATTTTTCTTTTTTATTTGGTGTTCCATGGTATTTGGTGGCCCATGGTATTTCATGTAAATAATTCTTTATAAGGATTAAGGAGGATCCATTGTAAATTGTCCTAGAGATGAGTGGTGGATATCTTACTTGGCCCATTAGGAAGGTTTTAGCCAGGTTTATGAATATATTCATTGGTGTTTGTTTTTCCTCGTGACAAGATACCTTACCTTTGATACACTAGAAGTATTTCTTTAATACCAGTTATCAGGATTTAAAACGAGCATAACCATAAAATAAAATGTGAGAAATAAACATTTCCAACAACATACACATAGACATATACTTTACCATGGAAAACCCCATGCAAAAAAAAACCAACACCAATTAAGATCTTCATTAACCTGGTCAAACCGACCAACTAGACCAAGTGAGTTAGCCATCATTCACCTCCAGGCCTCTTTACAATGGGGCCTCCTCAATCCTTATAAAGAGTTTATTACATGCAATACCATGGAACAACAAATACCAAATACAAATTTACCATTGGACACAAAATACCATTGGCCCAAAAACACATGCTTTGACCTAAACCAATATTAGCTCAATGTCTCTTTTACCAAGTGAAAGTTATCCCTAATAGGTTTCCTACAAATTGAATTGGATTTATATGAAGGAATTTTGCTGGAATATATCTATGTGCATTGTGTGGATGAATAATTGATAGAGAGGAAATCTCCCTATGAAGTGCATGCCCTGGTAGAAAACCATCCTTTGAAATTTATCTTGCTAATCATTTTGTAAAAATGGAGAGCACGTCCCTCTTGAAGGGCACACCACTCTATTTTATCTATCATGTCCTCTTAATTGTAGTGTGTTGTTAATTTAGGATTTAATTATTCTCAAAGATTACTTTAATGGTTAAATCCCAACATAAAATGAGTCATTGTTTCTCTTGGAACGAAGCACCACCAGGTTTTATTGCCTTCCAAATATTATTGATATTGGTTAAATCCTTCGATAAGAGGAGTGGTCATTCTTCTTGGAAGGACACACCACCATTTTTGAAATATTTTCAATATTGTTTACATGCCCTGGTTGCAATTTTTATATATTGGTTGTATAGGTGCCATGGTGACTGATTTATGCTATTTTATGATCATGGTTTATTTTTTAAAGAATACTCTTATATCATGTATCATATATTTTTATACCTGATGTTAATCATATGGTTGATTAAAATATCAGTTTTAGGTGAATGTATCTTTGTTTATATGTGAATACCATGTAATGGGGATTGAATATTTACCCTTCCTACTAGTCTTAGTTCTCGCACGGGAAGCCAGGAAATGGGATAGTGATATTTTGAGGAACGAGTTAGGTGAAGGGAGTCACATCCCATATGAAGTGGAGATAGACAGGAAAGTAATGATGGGAAGTATTATGGTTTCTCGAAAGAGGAGTTAAGAGAAATCTTACTTGAAAACTGAAGGTAGTGATCATTTTGAAATTTGTAAAAGATTGAATGTCGATGCATGTTTTAAGGGGTAGGGGATGTAATACATTGTGTGTTAAGACCAGAACATATGTAATTTGTAATTTTTTATTATTGTGGCACAAGGTGCCAGAGGAAGGGTCTTTAAGGGCCTAGATACATTATTATTATTTTGTAAATAATCAATTAATGAAAACAACTAGCACATCAGGGACCAATATAAGAGTATGGGAGGCCTATATCCACAATGTGAGGGGGAATGGGGACATTCCTATAAATTTAGAACTTGTTTGGTTGATCTTGGCCCATATTTATGTCTTGGTGGCTTTATTAGTTGATGATCACCCAAACATTGTAGAATGGACCCAAATTTTGATTATTTTAGCCTATGTTGGTATTATTGAGCCTAATTCATGATCTAGTGGGACTCCTCATTGTTTGAGTGGGTGGCACTTCTTGATTGAGCTACTTTGTTGGTTTTATAACTCCTTTGTGGAGGTCTCACTTGGTTTTGTAACTCCCATTTTCACAAGTGTTACCTCACTAGTTATTTTTAGCCTGAACACCTCAAAAGCTATGTAAATAGTTATGTAACTCATGTAAATACTTGTGTAAATCCTTGTGTAACTCTTGTATAAAGCCTTGTGCAAGCTCCCCCTTTCTATTTTGGGAAGATTTCTTGGCTCGTGTTACACCTCACATCACTAATTTTGATTCCTCTTAATAGATTATGTGCCCACACATGAATCTGAGTAGGGTGGAGTAGCTTGGAGTCACTCTCCTTGAAATTTGAATTGCTTGGGTTGGATTAGAGTTAACCTATTGTGGTTGAATTATCCCCCTTAGATTGAATAAAGTTGAAATACCTTGGTTTGGTTTGACCCCATTGATTTAGAATTACCTTTTTTGGTCTATAAATCTATGTTTGATATCCGTGGTTTGTGGTTGTTTTTCATGGTTCTTTTGGGTGGTTTTTTATTATGGTTTTCATACCTTTGATGGTGAGAGATTGGGAAACCATAATGCTCTTCCTTTGTGAATGAACTTTCTTATTGAATCACTATGATCTTTTGTTGTGTTTGCAGCAATCTCGAAAAACTCTGGTGTAGTTCCTATGTTTCCACTGCTTGACTCAGTCAAGGATGTGCACATAAATCCTTATGGTGAATGGCGATATTGTAATATCCTGAATTTTGACCTTAACTATAATGGGAATGAGTCCCATTTCCCATGAGTTACTTTGATGTTTATATTTGTATATTGGGTGTAATGCCCCACTGCACATGATTTATGTTGATTAGTTAGATATATTGGGTGTAAGCCAATGCATATGTTTTATTATCTTCTATGCGATTGTTTATGTTAGGGATGGACCCCGATGGACAACAATTATTGATGGACAACAATTATTGATGTAGTACGATGTACTGGATGTATTATGTGATTTACCTTAATGTGTATACTAAGATGATTATTATGATGAAATGTGAAGAAGACTGAATGCATGATTGAGTTCTATAATATGTTGGGTGTAAACCCTGAAACACATAAGTGATGAGATTTCATGTTGATCGCAAGCTCTGGAACACATGAGTTATGAAATATTGTGTTGAGTGAAAGATCTGGATCACATGAGTTATGAGATTATTTGTTTACCATAAGCTATGGAACACATTAGTTATAAGATTGGAAGTGTTGGGCATAAGCCATGGAGCATTCCAAATTGATGTTGAGCATAAGCTCTGGAGCATCGGATCCTTGGCCATTGTATCCCTAGGTGTATTATACAAGTACATCCTAGCATTAGTGTTGAGTAAGAGGCCATGAAATTTCACTAAGTGTATCTCCCATTTTTTAGCATTGAAATTAGGCTTTGAATAGCGCTAAGAGTTACTAAAATTAAGAGTTTTGAGTGAGAACAACTCTGAATAGCAATGACCTTTATCATACTTATTTTGAGTTGATTAAATGAAATTTGAAATCTACTTCTCATCGGAGACTAGAATAAATACCATGATACGCGAGGTAATCCAACATGCAAGGGGGATCTAGAGTTTCCTAACTTAGTTGACCAACCCTACCTGAGGCCTTAATAAAAGAAAAAGTATAAGCTAAGGGAAGCATCAATAAAGGAGACTGTGTTATATGATGCATAAATAAATATTAAAGATACTATGTAAATTTTATAGATATTATGAATAGAAGAATAATTATATATATATATATATAAAGACATAAAGAGAACTAAAATAATAAATAAAGAGTATATGTATTTATTATTTATTAAAATTATTAAATAAATATTCCATTCTAAATTCAAATTAGGAACTAGTAAAAAGTCCCTAAGTTAAACAAAATAATTATTAAATCCACAGAAATCAATTAAAGATTATTTTCAAGAAAATAATGGATTCTTAATCTAACTAAAGTTTTAAAACAACTGCCCTTTCCTAAAAGATTGTCAATAAATACCCAAGCCAAGAGAAGGCTTGGGGATCTAATCATTATTCCAAAAATATTTTTGGATAGAATTTCCAAAAGCAAGCATTATTATACAGAGCATGATATTCCAAATAAGAGCAGCCTCACCTTTAGGAGTTCTAGATAATTTGCATGTTGAAGCCAACTCGAGGGGATCTGGATTAGAACCAGGAACTATTTCGAGTCATGGCTGGGAGGAATGTGGTAGTTCCAAGGTTATCTGGTTAACAAATCTAAGGTTAGAAGTAACTAGGGTTTTATTAATTATGTGAGTTTAAGTGTGCATGGTTCTTATCCATTAAGAAGATGAATAGTGCAAGTATGAGGTTTCTAAATTCACCAGTTATATTATTTATGAGTATGTTGTAATCTCACAGATCACATAAGGTTACCAATAATACATACTAAACATACATAACTATAAGTCAGAGACAAGAGACAAGAATAGATAGGGAAACAGATTATATTATTGCAATGAGTTCATACAAGGCAGAGAACTGAACTGAGTTCTCGTTTGGCTCAACAGCCTAATATATACAATGTATAGAGAGTTACAAAATAACTACATGTCGGTTCGGTGAACTGACACGACTTTTAGTTAACCGACTAATATTCTAGTTTAGTAGGTCGACCGACTTAGTCAACTGATCGACTAAGTCGGCCCATCGACTTAGTCGGCTGATCAACTAAGTCGGTCTTCGTTCAAGTTGACTTCGTCGACTTGCTCCTTCTACATCTCCCCCACGAACAAAACGTTTCTTCGTCCCGAAGAAACAGGGAGGTACAAAATTTGGAACGAGGAGAGATAATGGATGCAATTTTGCTTTTGTGGAATTTGAAGAAGCAGCTTCAGCCAAAACTGCTGTTGACGCATCCCCTATTATAATTAATGGTCGTCGAGCATATATCGAGGAGAAAAGAGACTATCGTAATGATGTTCGAGGAAATGGAACAAGTGATGTTGTAAGCAACAGAGCTGCCGGTGGTTCGGCAGCTAGACGAAAAGGAGGACAATAGAGTCACAAATGGTGGAAGAGTCAGTCAGCGACGTGTTATCATCAGAAAAATTGATATTTTGCTCGAAGTATACTGCTACAAAGAACTTCTTATGCCTTTCAACTTGTATGTCAAGCCTCGTTTAATTGGTTTTCATTAAAATTCACCAGCTTAAATTTGCAAATCTTATAGAAATGTCGTGTCTTTTTAATGAAAACCGTGATGTTAAAAGTCCGTCCAACTCTGCAAAGCTTTCTGGATGTCGATTGTCAATGTCGTTAACCTTGACAGTTCCGACATATTTTCTGAAATGGGAATTTCTGCATTTTTCTCCATGTTGGGGCCTAATGACTAGTTCTGCTCTTCTACGGCGGCGATGAGTCATTTCATTTGGGGGCAGATGATATCGAACTTTTCTAGGTTTGGCAGATCCTGTTGCACCCATTGGTGTGCTTCCCTTTCCAGCTTCTGCAGCTTGTTGTTCTCCAGCACTATCTGATCTTCTATCGTCTATCTGAGTGTTGCTTCTGTCGTTTTCCTGCTCTCCAAGGCCTGAATGCCTTGACGAGTCTATCGGGTCTGTTGGTAGACCTGCCCATAGTGAGTAGGCCAGTCACGTAAAACGTCTTCTGTGACAACAGACTCCTCCATGTGGTCCTGGAGCACCTTGTAGGCCTCTAAGAAGGCAGTGTGCTGTTCTAGGAGCAGTCGAGCAGTCTCCTCCTTTTGTTCTTCCTTAGTCTCTTGCATCTAGGCATGGACGATCGATACCATAGTCTCGAAGAGCTGGTACGCTCTTTCAAGTGGTTGATCTGTTTCAACTTCGACAGGGCCTGGTATCATGGTTTGTGCTAGAGCTCTGCATTTGCATTTGTAGTCTAGTTGGTTAGGATACTCGGCTCTCACCCGAGAGACCTGGGTTCATGTCCCGGCAACGGAACCAATGTTGTAATATCATAGATCACACAAGGTTACCAATAATACATACTAAACATACATAACTATAAATCATAGACAAGAGACAAGAACAGATAGGAAAATGGATTATATTATTGGAATGAGTTCATACAAGGTATAGAACTGAACTGAGTTCTCGTTTGGCTCAACATCCTAATATATACAATGTACAGATAGTTACGAAATAACTACCTGTCAGTTCAGTGAACCGACATGACTTTTAGTTAACCGACTAATCTTCTAGTTTAGTCGGCCGACCGACTTAGTCAGCTGATCGACTAAGTCGTCCCATCGACTTAGTTGGCTGATCGACTAAGTCGGTCTTCGTTCAAGTCGACTTCATCGACTTGCTCCTTCTACATCTCCCCCACGAACAAAACGTTTCTTCGTCCCAAAGAAACGTTCAAGTCAAAAATGACCCAAGCCAAGAAAAGGCTTGGGGATCTAATCATTATTCCAAAAATATTTTTGGATAGAATTTCCAAAAGCAAGCATTATTATACAGAGCATGATATTCCAAATAAGAGCAGCCTCACCTTTAGGATTTCTAGATCACTTGCATGTTGAATCCAACTCGAGGGGATCTGGATTAGAACCAGGAACTGTTTTGAATTATGGCTGGGAGGAATGTGGTAGTTCCAAGGTTATCTGGTTAACAGATCTAAGGTTAGAAGTAACTAGGGTTTTATTAATTATGTGAGTTTAAGTGTGCATGGTTCTTATCCATTAAGAAGATGAATAGTGCAAGTATGAGGTTTCTAAATTCACCAGTTATATTATTTATGAGTACAAGTTGTGCTTATATTTATTATGCTCTGCAAGTTTATTTTTCCAGTTTGAATATATGTGTCAGGATTGTTTCCTTTTTTAAATTGAAAATCATCCTTTAATTTGTTAGATAGATCCAAGGGTTAATTTTCTCTTAGAATTTATTAAATTGAGAACATAGATTTATGGACCAACACACAACTCACAAGATAGATCATACAATTTAGTCAGCAATTGTAGAATGAAACAGTGCAAAAATGGCTTGCAACTATGAATGCTTTAATTTTTTGTAAGTTGCTTTAATCTATTATAATACAGAGGAAAAAATTATAGAGTTCATCATGACCAGAGGAGGCCAAAGGAGGTGAAGCCACGACCTTGTCCTCTCAAAAGATGGCCATCTAAGAGAGGCAGACATGAAACTGTTCCACTTCAAAAGTAAAGGTTGAGGCCCATAGACTGACATAGTTACAAATTTTAACAGTAAAAGGACATAAACAAAGACAAGAGCCTGGAAAAAGACATAGGAAATGACCCATATAGACATAGCCTTATGCCTGGAGGAAGACACAAGAATTGACCCTACCATAAACATAAACAAAGGCCTAGAAAAATACACAGGCATAGGAGATAGACATGATAAGCAAAAAACCAAAGAAAACTGGACAGCTTGAGCATCAGACAGGTGGAATGTTTAGAATTTCTTCAGTTATGGGGCAAGCCCATCATTCCTCCTGCGACTTGCTAGGAGAGTTGGTGGCGACCTTCAAAGGCATTTGGGGCTGTAGCTTCTATGGAGCAGGCAATTGGGTGACCATCACCTTCAAGAGCTTGATAAACGGCTCAATCATCAAGGGTATGGGAAACACTGAAGTATGAGGGGGCACCATTGTGCACCGAATTGCACTGCCTCTACCACCGCCAGAAGGAAAAACCACACCACTTATAGCACTACCACTTCCATCTCCACCTTGCTCACGGCTATCGCCAAGCAGCCCTCCCTGGCTTGAGATACCCGTACTACCTTTCCATGCAAAAGAGCTCTCCGTTATCGCAATATGAGCATCTATCTTTGAAATTCTAGTATTCACCATTTGAACCGTGTCTCTGGCATCCACCCAATTGGTAAGCATGTCCTCCATTAAATTACAGAGCATGTTCTACATGAGCAAGTAGTGATTGATTTGGCTACCATATTGGCCCATTTCCAACATCTGATTTAGAACTCGGTTCTCCCAACCTTCCACAAGAACACGAAACCTATTAGAGATGTGCGGTTCATAGTCCACAGTTACTTGAAAGCTATATCCTCTCTGTGCTTTTCCCTACATGAGGTGGATTTGCACAGAGTACCATGATGTCGCGGCATGCTGAGCCAGAAGCGCTTCTTCTTCCAGAGAGTATCAATTAATAAAATGCAGTTCATGCAAGCAGACTCATTGTGAGTTTGTAGATGCTCAACAAGCCAAGGTGTGCGCTTAGCTAAGAAAATTCGAACTCTGATATCCAAATACCACACTACCATGCTCAATACCTTCTCCTTCCTTTCCATTGTACGTGCCATGAATGTCAATGCAAAGCCTTGAAGACTAGTAATGAATCCAATATTCTGCAGCCCACGTCGTAGGTGTGGAGTTGAAAGCCCTCTCAGCTCCCACGCTTGGAGGACTATGAAGGTTCTTGTAGGTTTCATCGCTGTCAAGGTTATCATGTTTATCGCCACGCATCCCTCATACAGATCGAGCGAAGGCATGAAGTTTAGTTGTGGAGCACTCACCCACATCTGAGACTGTGAATTCTTTCATTAATCAAAAGTAATTAGATAATAATTACAATGAAAAAAAATGGCTAAATATCATCATGCAATACTAATCCATGTGAGGAAATTCAAATTGGTTTGATTCTACTTTACTGAATGGTTAACTAACCTTGTCTAAATCATTATCGGAGTTCATTGGAGTTCAACAACCCAACTCAATTGTCTAATTCAGCATTAATTATCAGCGAACTAGTCTAATTGACTGAGGTAGGTGAGTAAATTCACCTCACCTGCATCCAGCCATGAAATCCTAGCGCTAATTGAGTAGAACTTAATGTAACTGACTCCTAACTGAGCTTGACTAGTCACCAACTCAACTCAACTGATGAAGGATGGTATCGACACTCCTAGTGGCTCCTAATTTGTATGGATTGATCTAGGAGGCTCCTAAACTAATGCATGCAAGTGCAATTAGTGGAAGTTGGCCTCAATTAGTGTTCCCCAAACTATAGTAACTAGAACATGTGCCCCAATTAGGCCAAGTGGACCCAATGGTGCTAGTGAGTAAAAATAGACTGAAAGGACTCCCGATTTAGACATGACTCCTGATTTAGACATAAATAACCAAATTGGAGAAGGTAGGATTATAATCCTAACACCCCCCTTGAATGCTAACTTGGAAAATTTGTGGGCCCTGGTAACTAAGACCATAGGTCACCCGTTACAGTAAGTAAAGTAACTTCTCAACACAAGGAGTTGGGGAAAAAACCACATGGGAAAAATCCCCCCATCTAACTAAGCAGATAGAATCAAGATTCAAGTTTGAAAAACTTGAAAATATGTTGATGCAACCTCTATGATATAGCGAAGCAACATGCATGATGCTTTGTGCATAGGTATCTTGGGCCCTGACATGTAGAATTCTCCGTCTTCTCCCGAGATGATGATGGAAGGAAGGAGGAATGTATCCTTTGCCTCTTTCTGGATGAAGAGGTGTATGATCCACTCAATTATTTTGAATGCAGTGTGATTGATCATCCCTTTACATGTAGCATCTCATGGGGAGTTTGTTGCATCTCTTTGAAGGAGGTGATATTTCATGACATAGCGCAAGGGTCTTTGTCTTCTGAGTGTCAAATGGATTTCCAGTCATCTTCCTAGCTTCCTGCTTGGGAGTAGGGATTGGATCTGAATATGAATCACCCTCAATCTCAATCTCATAAACTGATATAGTTGGTTCTGCAATACAAGTAGAAATTGCAAAAGAAGTAGATGGAATGTTTTTACCTTCCCTTGCAAGTGGCTGCTGAGAGTGCACTGGTTCTAAAAATGGAATGAAGTGTGAGAACTCATATGCCTTGGAGGCATGATTTGTAGTACCCTTGGCTATGATGTTCTTAGTAGATATATTTGTGATCTCCACTGAGTCAATACCAAATATCATTCACTTTGGAGATCCAGTATGAGTCATCTGGTATACATATAACATATTTGCAGCTAAGGAGGGCACATAAAGCACATCTTTGAAATTTCCATGCTCAAGATTGATAGACCCCTTCCCTTTGGCTCGAATTTGACTGTTATTACCCATCTGAATACTAGGACCATCAAAAGAATGCAAGGAAGAGAATGATTCTTTGGATGCAACCATATGATTGGAAGCTCCAGAATCAATGAGGAAGGCATGTGCTATTGAACAACTAGCCTTTAGTGCATGGCATGTCTCTTCATGTTATTTAGTTTATTCTCTATGGTCATCCTTCCTTGCACTAGCAGGTACAGTAATTTTATGTTTCTTCACAAGACTCGAGCCATCTCATCAAATTTTCTTCTCATACAGGATATTTTTGGATGAAATCCCCTTCCACAGTAAGAATAGAGGGTCTTTCCTTTTCCATTCTTCTTGCTTCTCTTCAAACTCGAAGGATCATTTGACTACTCTTTCTCCATAAGAGACTCATCCTTTTGCTTCCCTTTATCATTTGCTACCCTAGGGACTATGTGGTTCTTCCACATATCGTCGGTATATAGAACAACCTTTCATCTACCCTTAAGGTATATAGAAAGGTACTTCACGTACTTGATTGTATATCAGAAGGCCCCTTTTGAACGGTTGTGCATTATACAACACTAATATGCATTTGAGCTCCCACGTGCCTTGCGTATATCAGAAGACCCTTCTAGGATTCCCTAACCAACTGAGCACATCTTTTTGACCGACTTGTTAAAGAAATACACCAAGAACAACACTTTGGGAGGTACTACACATGTGTCGTCTAGGTAGTCTGGTTTTTAGGAAAGGGTGTGGTCCCAATCCTCCTTGTCGCGTTTCACTATTGGACTCTGCGGTATATCGCGAGCTGTGACAACTTGACAATCCTAGTGAGGAACTAGATATTACAAGCCCATCCTGTCATTTAAGTTTGCTTGTGACCTTACCTGGTGTAGGTTTGTTTGTGTGTGTTTTCTTCTTTGTTTAGAGACCTAGAGTAGAAAGTTCCATCCAACACCCTGGCTGATTTACCCATGAGATGTTCTCATAGGTTAGAGGGTTTACCACCCATCTCTCCTCCCATCATGGAAGGAAGAAAAGGTGAAGCCACTAACCAACCTTCTTCTGTTGATTATCATGTAGAAGATGCCCCTATTACTGGAACTAGAGAATTATTTTCTACTTATGATAACCCCTTGGTACAAATTCCACCTATGACTGATTCAACCTTTCACTTTCCAATAGAAGGTCAACCCAGATCATCGAATTTGGTTTTTAACCACCCATCCGATGACACTATAGAGGTGGAATTTGGTCCAAATGCCTCTTTTTGGAAAACTTTTCTACACAAATCCATTTCTGAATATGGCACAACTACAACTGAACTAGAGCCCTCAACGCTCACCCCTCTGAGAAAAATTCTTATGAATACTCTGTTAAATACATAATTCTTCCATAAATATATTGAGCATTTACGGAGTAAGGGAGATCATGTATGAAGGAAATTTTTTTCTCAAATTTCTCCCCTTACAATAACAAACCCACTTGGATATCATGCCCTTTCATCACCTCAAGTACCTCCTGTCTCGGGGTCACCATCCCAAAATGTGGTTACACAAGATTCAGGTCAAACCTCCACCCCCACCCTGCCAATTCAAAAATATCCATCAGTTTCAACTTCTCCGATAGTTTCTACACCTTGGGGGAATTCCCTAACTCAAGTCGCTTTACTCATCGAAGGAACTATTTCTAGTATGGGACAGAATTTACCAATGGGACCACCAGCAGCAAATACCCATCCTCCTAACACCAACACGGTTGTACCCTCTTCCGGCCAGGGATAACCTTCATGGTTCCAACCCGCCGTCAATCCACCTTCTTGGGGATACACGTACTCCAAGAATAAACCACCCACAGCTCATCAAATGTAACAACCCGCATCGTCGATGACTCTATATCCTGGAATTCCTTACCCAAGGAATGATTATGTCCCTTGGGGGAAACCTAATTGGTCTAATGTTCCATCCTATGAAGGAGCTTTTGTAAACACTACTGGAGGATTTGGAGGTCCACCTGGGGGCCCTCCTACTGGAGGCCCCCCTAGAGGACCTGGAGGATCTGTAGGACCTGGTGGAACATATAGGAGGACCACCATATGGAGGAACACCATCTAGAGGACCACCACCTAGAGGACGACCAGCTAGAGGACCACCAACTGGGGGACCACTATCTGTAGGAACACCACCTAGAGGAACACCTTATGGAGGACACCCACCTATAGGACCACCACCACCTCCTCCTCCTGGTGGCCCACCCCTTGGAGTACCACCTCCCTTTGGTGGCCCCCCAGCTGGAGGACCTTTTAGTGGATATTTTGGAAACCAATCACCCAATCAACCAGCCATAGGGGCATCATCCATTCCAATTTATCAATATTCTTATGGTATTACTCATCCACAAACTCCATAGAAGTATTACCAATATCCTCAACCTAATCAATAGTTTCCATTTCTACGTTAGATCTTCCATATTTGTCTAGATTGATAAACGACCTGATTCACCATGATCCTTCCTGGTCAGCAATTCCGGTTAAGTTACCCTTAGACATACCTAAGTTCAACAACAAACCTGGTGAAGATCCTAAGAACCATGTGATGATGTTTCATCTATGGTGCTCATCAAATTCTTGGATAAATGGTTCAATCTGTCTAATATTATTTCAAAGAACCCTCACTAGACTAGCCGCAAAATGGTATATCGAGCTGCCCCAACAAACCTTATCAGACTTCAATGCCCTAGCAGTGGAATTTTTGACCCATTTTCAATTACCAAATTGGTATGAAATAGGTACATACCTGTTAACCTCGCTTCGGCAAACTACTTCTACCCACATCTCTGATCATATTCATGAACGAAGACGAAGACGTAGGTTAATTAAGGCTCCCATTCCTGATTAGTTGTTGGCCGATTGGTTCACAAAATATTTAATTCCCCCCATTTCTACAGATGTCACCATGGGAGGTGTTGTTACGGAGGAGCATTCTATTAGTCGTGCTCAGTACCTAGACTTGGTCTATTCCCAGTCGGGTACTTTGTATGAATTAATCCCTCATACTCCTCTCCCTACATAGGACCCTGCATGAATTGCAAAGAAACCACCCACTGATGGCCTTCTTGGTTCAGTTGAGACACAGTCAATGGAATAATCCACCAAGAAGCAAAATCAACCTACTGGAATAGCTAGGCAACCCTATACACCACCCAAAACTACATCCTCTCCTATTGTTTCCAATGAAGTAAATACGGTTCAATCCACTGAATCTTTAGGAGGAAAAGAGAAAGGTAAAAATAAATCTAAAAAAACTGATAATCAAAACGAAGGTAAAACACAAAACCCTGATACTGATTCAAAAAAAAAGAGAAAGGAAATGCTTCCCTTCCTGACTTGTGGGGGTCATCACTTTACCAAAGAGTGTCCTTCTCGAGAGGAATTTAGAAAGTTTTTGAAAAAATCACCCACCCCGATAGTTCTTACTGACCCTTTCCACACTCAACAACAATTGATTGATCATCAATCCTTGCATGGGCCTTCTTCATCCAACATGAATTCAAAATGATGTCAAGTGAAATGGTTCACCTTAGCGCAAGATCCCAAAGTTATGACCCTCCTCCAGAAAAGAAAACCGATGATGTTCCATCTTATAAACCTTAGGTTTCCACCCCTCCTCCAAGAAATTGTCTTCAGATTGAAAAACCTATTCCTAATTCAATTCTTCACTCACCTAAGAGTACACTTCAAAATTCCATTCTTAATACTAATGGATGTGCTTCCCAATACTATAATATAGTAGAAGATCTGGCCCAAGCACCCTATGCTATGTCGACTATTGAGGTACTCCAAACCTGTCCCACATAGCTAAAGAATTTTTTAACATCCCTTGTAGCCAGTTGAGTGTGAGATTCCTTCTTTGAAGCTAGCCATAGAACTCTTACCAGACACTTCACCATTGGAGGAGAGTTTGGTCCACCTTGAGCAACTTGATGAGTAGCACCGAGATGCCTTGCTGGCTCTAGAAGTAAATAAGCATCGCGTTAAGGTCCAGTATGATAAGTCTATCCATCCAAGGATATTTAGTGAGGGAGACCTGGTCCTTTTGTGGGATCAACCAAAAGAACCCTTGGGGGTAGGAAAGTTTAACCCCATGTGGCGTGGTCCTTACGTCGTCAAACGTGTGTTAGAGAAGGGCGCTTATGAGTTAGTGGATTATAAGGGAACGACCTTGGTGGAGCTTAGAAATGGGCTCTATCTCAAAAAGTAATATGCATGATTTTCAGCCAAGGCTGGTTATTGTATATTATTGTACATTTTTGCATAGGTAGGTATTTTTCTTATGGTGATCGGGTTTGTGATTAGTTTCCATTTCTTTTGGTAGAAGTCAATGGAATCTTCCACCTTCATAGGATTTGTGGATGGTGCGAGCCATCACACTCAACACTTAGCCTCTGTTGCTTGGGTGATTTATACTCCTATGGGTCAGGTATTGTCTTCAGGAGGCATATGGTTACGGCCATATTCAAACAATGTTGCTGAATATAGTGTCGTTATTGACCTTCTACGGGATTCCATTTTACATGGCGTTCTCTCTCTTGAGGTATGTCTTGATTCAAAGTTAGTAGTGTCACATATTAATGGTTTGTACCATGTTAGAGATCCGACATTATTAAGAATATTCTTACATGTGATATTATTAGAACAACAATTTGACAATATAACATACATACATATTCCAAGAATTAATAATCAAGTTGCTGACTCATATGCTAACTACATGTTAGATTGGAATTTGTTTCATACACAATAAGCTCATCACAAAAATAATTTTTTACACATGTAAATAAATAAACCGATCATCATAAAAGTTTTTATAAACATACAAAATGTGGTAATACATGGTATCATAATACAAAAATGGGGCTCTTGAGCCACCAAAATATAATACATGGTAATACAAAATGCATCACTCCTAGGTATCTAAGCCTGTGGAGGAGGAGGGGGGTTGTGATTGTGGAATGTCACTATGGCTCTAGCTAGCCGTCGAAATAGCCACACCCATTCTCATGGTACACTCACCACCTAGTGCTGCATGGTCTCAGGCAAGTCCTCAACTTGCGCCATGGGTACTCTATGTGTCAGTCTCACAAAGTTGGTATGAATGCTTTGGAGCATCCACTCCGCATCCACACCCATGATATTGTCTCCTCTTCCCCTCCGTCTATGACGAGGGAAGCCTTCGGGCCACCGTGGTCTCACATCTGCATGCATATGGTAGATGTCACTATGTATTGTCACCCAAAAACATGTCTTTTGATTCCACATAATCAGAAACACACAAAAAAATTAAGTAACTCAAAAATTTTAAAGACACGGTCGAGATTCGTTACCTATGTCACCGTATGCCGATCCTGGTGGTAGCAGCATGTCCAGGTCTCCCCAGAAGTCTATCCCCACATAGCGGTAATCATCGATGGCAACTATCTGTTGTCACCACCATTAAAAGAAATCAGCTGGATAGGGGTTGAACACCCTATCTCCACCCAGTCTATGCATTGCATCCGCCCAACGCCATTGGGCCGGATCTCGAACCCTGTGTAGAGAAAAGTCAACTCTAGGGCTCAATCTTGGAACACGCTCAAAGAAAAATGTGCTCAGTATGCTGCTGAAACTGAAGTTTTGCACTCTGCCCATATTGCACTCACTGAGCTAGTGTTTCATGTTGCCCAGTAGCGCAGTGCTCCAATTGTATACCATGGGTCTCATGCACTCCACTACATAGAACATCAGAGGCCACGAGGCCTGGTGGAGTGAAGCCAAGCCTGCTATCTTGCCCAGTGTCAGTAGGATGGCCTTTAGGCCCAGCACCTATATGAAGTTAGTTGGAATCTGACTCCCCATCTTCTCCATGTCTGGATAGCAGCACACCGCAATGTACTCATATATAGTCAGGCCACCTCCAGGACCACGAGAATGCAGGTTTAGTACTTCCCCCCGTCGGGAAAGTCCAATAATAAAGTATATGTCCTCCACTTCTATGGTGAGGAACATCCCGTCTATCTGGAACGACTCTGAGTCTGGATCCCAGTAGTCTACTAACATCTGCAATAGTCCTGGTTTGGCTGGTAAGCCACGAAGACACCAAAATTTGTAAATCCCACATGCATGTAACGCTTGTTGAGCCATTAGATCTGCCCTTACTACCTCTTCTACATCACCATGTTCAGGTTCTCTCCATTCTAGGACCATCCTGCACAAAAAAATTGAGTTTTTTCCATTAGAATACTTAAAAAACCTTGAGCGCGGCCGCATACATGACTGTTTGGAAAACAGTCGCATATGTACGCGATTGTGAGGGAATTTTCCACATATATCCAGCCCTATACGCGGAAAAACCCTCGATTTCCATGTGGGCCATGGAGCCTATATTAGAATGGCATAGAAACCCAAATACACCATGGAATTTGACAAAATTTGCATCAAAATGGAAGAGTAGAGCATGGGTAAGTACCTAGAAAAAACGGTAGTGGATTCCGCCGGCTGGATCTCCTGGAATTCACTGTTGAAGTTCTGAGCTCAAATGGGTAAAAATTTCAAATGTTCTATAATGTTTTGAATTTTTTACTATTTATAGAAATTTTTCAAATTTTTCAAATTTTTTACACCCTTTCCTATAGTTTGGACCATTTCTAATCCTTTTGGACCATTTTTGGACTAATTTATGATGTAGGAAACCTTTTTGAGTGTCGTTTTAGCCGTTGGATTGACCCGTTTGTGCCAATCTTAGGTATCATGTCTAAACTAGCATATAGGTTAGGTTTCATCACCGTTTGCATTTTTCATGACTTTATGACCATTTCATTCTAGCCTTAGGTACGAACCCACTCTATTATGTCACGTAACCTTCTTGTTGTTTTAGAAGTGGCATGATATGATTGGTAGGGATTGACTTTACATGGGTACCCTAGTTAGCGCCTTATTTGCATTTGGTGCCCATGCTGACATTTTATCCCTTAGGGTGTGGGAGTCCGTTGTATAGTATTGCCATGACATTTCGCAAGAGCCTCATACTCCTCTTTAGCTTTTGCTAGCCTATTTCCCGCAGGATTCCCTTATGTCAAGTTGTAATTGCGTTATCATGAGCTTTTCCTGCCTTATTGAGCCTTATGCCAGCTTCCCTGGCATTGAGTTTCAGCCATATAGCCCAAGCTTGTCTCATGTCTAGCCATGCAGAGCCATTTTTTCTATCCTTTGCAACTTGATTCCCTATTTTTACCAGGAGGGGATTCTCCCTCGAGTGTCACTATCCTACACATGTATCCTTGCATTGAGCATAGGTATGTTCCACTGCTTGGGACTAGTTTGTTTGCCCCTATGACACTTGTATCCTCCTAGTCTGTAACTATAAATCCATTTTATTATTTTTCAAGCTTTTTAAATATTTGAAAAAGTCCAAAAAAATAAAAAAACCAAAAAGCCGGACAAGGAAAGATGTTATATTTTGGAAGCTTTCAATCCATGTCGCCTTCTAACAGAGCAGTGTATATCACATCTGTTGGTTGGGTTTATAGTTTGACTTTAGGAGTTGTACTCATTTATCTGAGTTTATCTCCACCGACTCGTTAAGCTTCCGGTCCCCATGGACCCTCTGTCGATGCCTCCTGTGTCGCAGAGATGTCCCAGTTTTGTATATCGAGTCTTTGCTACCTTTATTCTGTCACCATTCACCATTATGCTCTTGTTTGAAGGAAGTTGAAATCTGAGTCGGCCATTCCTCAGTTATCTTGACTTTGCATGTCGGCCATTCTTGGTACAATTATTGGTTTTTGCACCTTATGATCAAGTCCTTCCACATTATACAGCTTTGCCAAGTACCTCGTTTGTATGATGGGGGATGCCTTAATGCCCTCCTTCCAGCAGATTTCATCCCATCGACTCCAGATCATTTATTCTGCGATTGGAATCCAGAGTCTTTTTTGAGTGCCTTGAGACTTGCAGTCATTAGTGGCAGGTTCTCTTGCCATTGACAGTTTTTGGGAATACATCAATGTCCCTTTATCAATGGATCCTCTCAAGTGTTTGACCTCAACACATTTATTCACACTTGTTAGTTTGCACTCTAGTACCTTGATTCCCATTTTCATTATCGATGGGTGATTTCACGTCTATTAACAGTATACATCAATGACCAGTAATCAGATGATGGACTACTATGTTTGACATCGACACCTCTATTCACATAGTAGGACATGTACTCGTAGTAGTTTGTGTAGAAGACCTTCCAGATTGGTGGCATCTCTTATATGCTAGCTCCTTGATCGTGCCAGTGTTCATGAGATTTCAGATCTTGTGGATTGATTCCAGTATCTTTCAGACATTTCCAGCTATTATAGAGATCTTGATCCATTGTATATCTTCAGCCATTATGGAGATCATGATCCTTTGTATATCTTCATCATGGATATTCTGATCTATGTATATTGTATGTGGCAATGAACACTTATGTGATATTTTGTATCATGCCTATTCATTGCCATTGTACTATTATGTATCTGAGACTGCTATATGTATTTGTAGTTATGTGCATAGTTGCATCATTGTACTATGCTGATTAGGTGGCTGGTCTTCCATTTGGAATCCTTCATCACTCCACTTCTGGGATGGACTTATAATGTATTTCAGCCATCGTATGACCCCTTTGACCTCACACATTAGGGGGCATCTGTTATAGCTATTTTTACCACTCTAGGTGAATCACACTTGTATGGCCTTCCCCTGTCCCTATACACACTCCTTAGACCCCTTGGACCATTTTTTGTCCTTTGATGTTTCCTTGACCATCCCTATAAACATGTGAAAATTGATACACATGACTTTTAAACCCCTAATTGTGTATATACACAGGTTTGACCCCTAAAACCACGTACATCGAGATGTGTACAAAATCCAAATCCTTTTGGATTTTTCCTTGACATGGATTTGACTCACTTATCTCTTGGCCTTCCATATGCCTTGAGATCGCTCGGATTCGACCTTTCACTACCCCATTGAAAAGCTATATAAGGAACCCTTTGGATACATTGAAGGCATAAGAGAATTGAGAGCCAAGAAACTATAGTCCATTGTTGCTGGAACTTGTGCTTGAGTCTGCATCCCTTTGTCCCTTGGAGAACTTTTGTGTTCTTCCCAAGCTTGCCTTTTGCTTGTGAGCTTCCTATCGAGAGATGGAGGATTGAGGTGGTGGAGGCCCAAGTGGGGGATTCAGTTTCTCCGATTTGCAGACATGCCAAAAGAGGTTGTATCTATTGTAATCTCTGATTTTATCTTAATATAAATATCTTTTCCTATCCAATAATGTATGTTTGAAGGAATATTTTATCCTTGGATGATTTCAAATGCTTATACATTGTTGATTATATATGCTAGAATAGGTCTAACACCAATATATATAGTATGCTTGTCTTGTTTACTTTTTGTTGAGGAAGTGATTAATCAATTCAATTTGAAGTTGGAAAACTCAACGGGGATCTACTTCAACCATCCAGAATAAGGTACGAGGTCTGATCCTTTAGTGTTAGATATTTGATTTCTATTGCATATTGGAAAGGATTGATTTCTGGAGTCAAGCTGTCTGTTGTGGTACCCCAAGCCATAGGAATTTATCTCCATGACAATTTGCATCAATGGTTTCTTCTGATACTCTCAATGTTCCTCAATCTCCGATCCTCACTCGTGACATCAAATTTGAGGGTAATTTTATGCAATATTACCAAAACCATTCCAGTGGATATATCAGTGAAACCTGGTATTTTAAAGTAAATTTAGAGGAAACAAAGGAAATTCCATTGCTGAATCAACATCAATGGCCCCTTTTGGGGAAAAATACCATGATATCCAAACCACTAGTGACTCCACCACAAGCGATCATTTGTTGGTGGCTTCATATCCTTATCACCTACCATATTAGCAAGAAAATCCCCTGTCTATAGATTATCTTTCACAGACACTTCCCCTTGATGAATCTATCATGGAAGTTATGTCCCCAGACGAGATGCCTTGGAAATACCATCACCATCGATCTTCTTTCCTTCCCCATTGCCATGTGGTAGAAGAACAATTTGCATCAATGGTTTCTTCTGATACTCTCAATGTTCCTCAATCTCCGATCCTCACTCGTGACATCAAATTTGAGGGTAATTTATGCAATATTACCAAAACCATTCTAGTGAATATATCAGTGAAACCTGGTATTTTAAAGTACATTTAGATAGTCCAGAACTCTTCACCCTTGGAGATACAGTCCTTTACAGACTTATTTAAGGAATTTAGAGATGTTTTGCTTGGACCTATGAAGAGATGCTAGGGATAGACCCATCTATTGTTGTTCACAAGATTAAAACCTACTCTGGTTCCAAGCCATTTTGGCAGAAGTTACGTCAGGTCCATCCAAGGAAAGCATCATGCATCAAGGAAGAAGTTGAAAAACTTCTCAAGGCTGGCTTCATTTACCCCGTGCCCATGACTTAATGGTTTTCCAATATAGTTCTTATGAATAAAAAGAAGGGTACTATTAGGGTTTTCATTGATTTTCTAGATTTAAATCGAGCTTGTCCAAAGGACAACTTCCTTATCCAATACATCAATCAAATTATCGACAACTATGCCAAGAGTGTAATATTTTCGTTTATGGATGGCTTCTACAACTATAATCAGATTGAGATACTATTGTCAGACTAACATGAGATGACTTTCATTTTCCCATGGGGTACTTTTTCCCATGGAAAACTCCCTTTTGGCTTGAAAAATGTTGGCACTACATTTCAACGTTCCATTTCATATGCTTTCCACAATATTAAACTCATACTGGAACCATATCTTGACAACCTTCCTGCTGATTCGAAGCGTTGAGATCACCATGTTGATCATCTAAAATCCATTTTTCTTAGATTTCACCATTTTAACATTCGATTAAATCCACATATATGTGTTTTATGTGTTAAAACTGGTCGATTTCTCGGCTTCATTATGTCTATGGATGGAATCCATATTGACCCTCTGAAAATTGAAGCTATCCTAGCCCTACCCGCTCCCACCAATGTTACAGAACTCCAAAGTTTGCAAGGGAAGGAAATTTTTTTACATCGTTTCTTCCGCAACTATGCTGAAAAGACGCATGGTTTCATGTGATTATTGAAAAAGGATGCCCTGTTTGTTTGGGATGACTTGGCACATCACACATTCAATAACCTCAAACATGCTCTTACGCATGCACCTATGTTGTAACCACTAGATTATACAAAGGATTACTCCCCATATGTGGTTGCATCTCTTTCAACAATTGGTATGATCCTAGTATAGACTAATGAACAGGATCAGGAACATGTGATTTAATATGCTATTAAGAGTCTCCTCAATTTTGAAACTCGGTATTCACATGTAGAGAAACTCTCTCTAGCCATGGTCATCACGGTCCAGAATTTTTGTCATTACATCCTACTTCATACAACTACTATTTACGTAGACTCCAACCCCGTGTATTATATCCTGAATCGTCAAGTACTTTGGGGGAAATATTCATGTTGGATTATCATTCTCTAGGAGTTTGAGTTATAATTCACCAAAAATAGCTCTAAGAAGTCCCTTATCTTCACGGATCTAATGTGTGACCTTCCCCGTATTACTGAGGGAACAGAGCGTATCAATTCATTTCCCAATGAACTTTTATTCTTGTTGAGTATGAATGGTCCCTAGTATGGAGATCTCATTCTCTATCTCCAGTCTCAATGATACCAACCTAAATCCATTCACAATGAATGATGTTGAATTTGCCACCAGGACAAGTATTTTTTGAGTATCAATGATACATTATACTGTCATGGCGCTGACTCTATATTACGACGATGTCTCACCCATGATGAAGCGGAGATCATTTTAAATGATTGCCACTATGAATATTATGGCAGTCACCTCTCTAGGTTGGATACTTCCTAGAATATCTTGCGCGCGGGTATTTTTGGCCTTCAATTTTCAAGGATTTTATTGAAAGTGTCAAAAAATGCATGCCATGTCAATGTTTTACACCCAAAAAGCGCACCCACCCATCTCTGCTCCATCCTGTCATAGAAGTTGGCCCTTTTGTAAAATGGGGCATATATTTTGTGCACTGTAGACCTACCTCATCCTGGGGGCATGGATACATTATTGTGGCTGTGGATTACTTGACTAAATGGGCTGAGGCTATGGCCACATATTCAGAAGATGGAAAGACAACTACTCTCTTTCTCTTTAACCAAATTATTGAGAGATTCGTAATTCCTAGGGCTATTGTGACTGATCATGGATCACATTTCCAAAATAAGATGATGCTAGAACTAAGTGAAAAATTAGGGTTTATTCATGATAAATTGACACCTTACTATCCATAGGCCAATGGCCAGGTTGAAGAAATCAACAAAGTCCTAAAAACTATGCTTCAACGGATGGTAGGGCAGGCCAAGTCTAATTGGAATTTGCAACATTTGTTTGCACTTTGGGCCTATAGGAATAGAGTAAAAACCTCCACTGATTTCACACCATTCCAATTGGTGTACGGACTAGAGGCAACTCTACCAATAGAATGTGAGATTCCTTATTTAAATCTCGTTGTAGAACTTTTTCCCAGTGCCACCCTAGAAGAAGAACGGTTCTTATACTTGAAGAAGCTTGATGAAACTCGTTGTGATGCTACCTTAGCAAATTAGGAACACAAGTGATGAATGAAATATCAGTACAATATATCTGTGCACCCCCGCTCTTTTAATGAAGGAGATCTAGTCTTGAGCTACAACCAAAAACATGATAAGTTGGGGGAAGGGAAGCTAGAATCAATGTGGCATGGAAATTATGTTATCAGTCGTGTTTTGGAGAAGGGGGCATATGAATTAGTGGATTATGATAGGATACCCTTGGGAGAGCCTCGCATAGGCTCTACCTTAAAACATATTATGCCTAGGTCATCTATCATAGGCTCTTTGTAGATATTGTTCATAGAGTGATGTGTGTTTCTTTTAAAATTTGTGATTTTTTTGTGATATAAGATATGATTTTTCACAACTCTTGTTATGTAAGTCCTATGTTTAATAGACAGATGACCACTTTTAATGGTTTCATAGATGGTGTCAATAGTTACACCTTGAATCTTGCATCGAGATCTTGGGTGTTGTACTCTCCTGTAGGTGATATTGTGAGTTAAGGGGGTACTTCTTTGGGTCCCTCCACCAACAATCTCACAGAGTATCGTGCGGCGCTTGGATTGTTGACAGAATCCCTAGCTAATGATGTAAGAGAAATTAGGGTTTACCTAGACTCGGAGTTATTTGTGTATAAGTTAAACCGATTCTACCCCATCCGGAACCCCCTAATCCTTCGTACATTCCAAAAACGTTAGGCTTCTAGAAAGGTATTTTGAGCAAGTTTCATATCAACATGTTCTGAGTTGTGGTAGATTCCATGGAGAACTTTGTCTTAGATTGGTATATTGCTCATAGTTAACTTCATTATAACATAAAAACATGCATTTGGATTCATAGTAGGCATACATTCACACATCACATTTGCACACACATCTGTAAATAAAAGTTTTTTGATAGATATATATGAAAGGTAAAGCTGAGATACAAAATGTGTTGAAGCATCAAGCTTTCAAATCACCCAAAGTTTAGGACTATCATAGTTTTAACACATATATAGATGGGGCGAAAACTAAAGATTCGAATATTTCAATGTAAATACATGTACAAAAATGAGTAAGTCTATATGGACTAATCTGCATGGTGATTCTCATGATAACAAACCACGTCCTAAGCCACTCTTTGGAGTAGCCTCACAAAGTGTCTTGAAACCCCTGCATTCTAGTGTTAATATCGCCTAGGTAGGCCATCAGTGGTGATTTTTGGAATCCCCTATAGGTTATCCTCAATCTCCTCGAGCTCCTCATCTGCCTCTTTGTGGCAGATATCTATATCTCGAACTATTCCTCGCCTGTAAATGGGAGATTCTCCAACTCGGCAAGAATTCCCTATATTATGCACATGTCATTTTTACACATCTACGCATTACAACAAAAAATAAAATATAAATTAAAAATTAAAAACATGAATGGTGGCATATTTCTTACCTCAATTGTCCCAATCCTCTCCCTCTGGAAATGGAAGTTCATGGTCATTGCGGAAATATGTCCCCTCATAAGCATAGTCCTCTATCATTAGTAGTTGGCTTCGCAACCAAGAAAAGAAGACTGGTCCGTAAACAACCTTGGAAGATCCATCCCGTGATGGGCCATGACGAGTACCCACCTGAGAATCCCGGGGTCTTCAGCATCTAGCCTGCTCAAGGATACCTGAGGCCTCATCAGTGGTACCCTCTTGAGGAAGAAAGATACTACTAATGCTCCATATCTAAACTTCTTGAGTTCCCCCCTTCTGCATTTATTTAACTGGTCCTTTAAGATGACCAGAAAACCTTCACACCAGTTGAATATTGTGGGATACATACATTCTATGGTGTATAACATGTGTTCCATGGTGTTCAATTGGGCTGATCTGGTCCCAACAACATGCCCGATAATGTAAACCACTATCCTCAAAGGTCGATCTACTATCTACTTGATAGGGAGTTTCCCCCCTTGGGAGAGATTCCCCAATGAACAGTAGAAGTCAATCAGATCATCCAGTGAATCATCACCACTCCGTGGGCCAGTCAGAACTACTAGTCTCCCTCTGTGAGACATCCCAGTTAGGAAGTATATGTCATCAATGTGTATATTCAGTGTGTGGGTCCCAACCACAAAGTGTTGTTGGTCAGGGTCCCACATGTGAATGATGTGTTCTAGAAGGCATACATATGCCTTCATTTCGAGCACTCTGAAGTACTTAAGCAATCCATAGTCTCGAATAGCTCTTATAGTCGGTGGGTCATTAACTGCTTGGAAATCTGTTGTTTCATGTTCATGTTATTTCCAGATAACCATGGTGTGGATTATTCTTCCCATACAAAATCATTTTAAAACATGCATTAGGCACACACTAAAACTCTGGGAAGCAACAAAATTTGATTTTTGACGGTCAAAAGAGGGATTTTTTAGTTTTCCCTCACCGTCGTCGTCTTTCCTCTATGCAGATAGAGCAGTGACGCCCTTGCTGGGTTTGGACAGAGTTCCTTTGGCACCTCTGGTCCATTCCAACAGAGCATCGATACACATCCAGACAGGAGAAAAAGCATCGGCTCGAGCACGCGGTTCCCCTTGGAAAGTTGTTCAAAACACCTAAAAAACCGGTTGAAAATTGAAAAAATGTCACCGTGAATGCGAAGACGAAGGGTCTAATTCTACCTACTCCAAATGGCTCAACGAAAGATGGGTTGCAGCTCCTAGAATCCGCACTTGAATATCAAGCTCTTTTCATCAATTTTCTCTCTCCTTATGGTAAAAACACAAATGGTAAAGCTTTTTAGTATTTTACCCTATTTATAGTAATTTTGACTTTTGACTTTTATTATTAAAAAAAAATACTTTAATTTTGTGGGTTTTTATCATTTGTTCCCTATAGTTTCATGATGGAATTAATTCTAACTTGATTTTCAACGTTTCTACGTCATATTTACAGAACTTATGGATATGTTTAAAGTTTCTTTTAGTATTTTTCACACTTTAGGTAAAAATGAAAAAGTTCCGAGCATTTTTCATACTTTACACATGCTCTTTAAAAACTTAGTAAAAGAGTATCGAGTACTCTTTTTCTCCTTTTTTAGACTCGAAAAAATTGGCTTATGAAAAAGAGAACCCCTTACAGAGTTATATTTAAGCTCTTTTTAGTCTCCTTAAAAACAAAAAAATATTTCCAAGCGAACTTGATACGTTCATGTTTGTAAAAGTATCAGAACGATCGACTAGTCGGTGGTAGGTTATATCTTTTTCAGACCGATTAGGCCTTTATACAAAAAAAGAACACTCTAGTTCATATCATCTAGAAGAGTTCTCTTGGGCATTATTTTATACTTTTTCGGGCCCTAGGGACTAAATTTTATGAAAAAGGACCCTTTTGGAGTCTCGTTCTATATTTGTTCAGAATATCTAAACATGAACACACTACAACAAAAACTGGATTTAGCGTCGAATTTAGCGCTGAATTTTAGTGTAATTTTTTCCCAATTATGGTGAACAATCTGGCACTAAACCTGGTGCCATTCTACATTTTCGTAAAACGCCATCTATTGCATCTTTTTTTGCGTCCTTTTTAACATCCATTTTTGCGTCCATTTTTGTGCCCAATTTTTTACATCTTTTGTTACGCCTTAAATTGCGCCCAATTTTGCAACTTCTATTGCATCTTTTTTTGCATCCTTTGTTACATCCTTGCTTGCACCCAATTTCATGCTCAGTTTTGCATCCAACGTTGCGTCGTATTTTGCTCCTAGTTTTCATCGAGTCTTGCACCCAATTTTGCACCATATTTTGTGTAAAATTATGTGTCCAATTATGCATCTAACGTTGCATCTAGGTTTGCATCCAATTTTCGACTCAATATTGCTTCTAGTTTTGCATCCAATTTTACTTATAATGTTGCATCCCCATTTGCATCTAATTTTGTATCTTGTTTTACGTCTTTTTTTGTATCCATGTTTGTGCCTAATGTTTCATCTCGTTTTACGTCGTATTTTGCATCTAGGTTTGCACCTAGTGTTGCATCCTGGTTGATGTCTTTTTTTGCATCTATATTTGAGCCCAATGTTGCACCCCGTGTTACGCCTAGTTTTGCACCCATGTTTGTATCTAATATTGCATCTAGTTTTGTGTCCAATTTTGCATCCGATCTTGCATTCAATATTACTTCTAGTTTTACATCCAATGTTTTGTCCCATCTTGCATCCAATATTGTGTCTAGTGTTAAGTTTTTTTTTGCACCAAGTGTTGCTTCAAGTTTTGCACCTGGTGTTATGCCTGGTTTTATGTCCATCATTACAGCATATTTTGTGCTCAATTTAATGTCCAATTTTACGTCTAGTTAGGAGTCCACTTTCGCATCTATTGTTGCATCTAGTTTTGGACCTAGTATTGCATCTATTTTTGAGTCATTAATTGTGTCTAGTGTTGAGTCTCTTTTTGCATCCAATTTTGCGTTTAGTGTGACATCCATTTTTGTGTCCACATTTGCGTCTGACATAAGTTCGACTTTTGCATCCAATTTTGTGTTTGGTGTGACCTCCAATTTTACATCATCTTTTGCATTTAGTGTTGCATCTAATATTATCCATATTGCACTACTACATTTTTTACCTTTAGAAAGACATTGCAATTTCATTAGGGCATGGAGGAATCGAACCACCAACTTCATTCTTGTAAAGCAAGCACTCTTCCAGTGAGCTTACACCCTTTAAGAATCAGGAAGAGGAACAATATTAACAACAAAATATCCTAAACAATTACGCAATCTATTAAAGTGGTATGCAAAAGGGTCTTAAATAACAACATAATGTATTGATGCATACCTAATAACCTAAACTTGATATGGACAAAGAATAATGGATGTGTTTAAGAAATAGTTGTAGATTCCAATTGAGGATGTGTGTTTCTACATAAATGTTGTTATTCATTGATGATGTGATTTTGTTCAGCAATAGGATGGTAAGAGAAGAACTCATGAATGGTTACTAAAAGAAGGTGCCTATTATGAGCATCATATATGATATAATGAATATTTTAACAATGAACACCAACAAAGACAATTTATATTATGTGCATTATTTATAATCTCAAAATTAGTAAGATGTCAATTGGGAAAAGCATCATACCGGTTTCCACAATTGATAAGGCCACAAGGAGGTAGACGAAGTTGAGGGGTTTCTCATCTTACTAACGATTGTTCCATCAAGAGATTCTGAAGGGGCATTCCATCACTTCATCAAGTTATTAATTTAATTAGAAATAAATTAATATTAAAATTGATAATATTAATAATAAATAATATTAAATATTTTTATTGATATTAATAATATTAATATAATTAATATTAACATTTGCTAATTAATAATATTAATAATATTTAAAAATTAATAATGTTTAATATTGATAATATTTAAAAATATTATTTAATATTAATACAATCCTAAGTTCAAATTAATCTGCTAAAGGTTCATAACTGTGGTCCAAAGATTTACTTAATTTCCATTTGTCATTGTCATCTCTATAGCCTCCCAGACACGGCTCTTTGTGTAGTGGTCAATGCCAATAATAACCCTTGCATTCGCTATACCGAGATGGTGTTTAGAGGATTTTGAATGTTATGCCAATGCTCATTTCTTTATCCTTTCATGAATGATGTCTACTTCCTTCAACCTTGTATGTACCAATCGACCTGGCTCGCCAATATAAACCTTTCCACAATCCTTGCAATAAGTAGCAAGATATAAAATCCTTGCAAGAATAAACAGTGCATTAGATAATGTACATCAATTCAATAGAGATATGATTCCGAAATGATTTCACACACTAATTTCTGTTGTAAAGAATGTTTTCTGTTTTAATAGTTGAAAATATATACAGGGAAAATGTCAAAATCCAAAACTCAATCCATATATAAATGTTTTGATTATTGACATAGAACATGATGAAATGTTTGCATTAGGGATCCAAAAATAGCATTCTAGTGCAAATTTATTTTCAACTTTAGAGTAATACAATTACTTAAGTGCACTCACAAACTTGGGTCAACCCTTCTACTTCATTCTCCATCTCACCAACAATATAGTTCTCAAAAAACTGATCAAATGAGATAATATGCTAAAGGTTCTTCTAAGGGTAGATATTTATAGTGGAGTTCAACAAAATCCTGGCAAACTATACATCACCTCCAGTCATGAATCTTGATGATGTCTCTGAGGTCTCTTATCATCAAGAATTAGATTGTAAAGATGACGGCAATGACAATGTAATGTCATAGACCATATCCTACATATAGTTTGTCTCCAATGTTGATTGCCATGTGGTTGCACATGTTTACTACGTAACAATAACTTTCTGAGAATTCGATCAAACTCATATCATCCTTTGGTCATAAGGGAAAGAACTCTAACACAATTTACCAGAATGTATTTGGTTGAATATGGAAGGGGTTATACAAAAACCAACACTAATTGATTCTTAAAGTATTTAGCAGGAACCAAGATCTCATTAAGAAGCAAAAATTCATTTGTTAGTTGATTTCTTGGTCTCCCTTATAACACTGACATGCGTTTTAGAGGACTGGAGGAAATGTAGAACTTGAACTCCTAAATACAAAGGAAGCTTATGAGTGCCTTAAATTTCACAGCAAAAAACAAGAGAATGATAGCTATGGAAGAAGGTTGTCAGGACTAAGAATTGTACAGAAGAAGTAAGACAACAACCTGTATTTAGAATTTTTTTTAAATATAGAGAATGTAGGTGAATAAAAACCCAAGAAAGCCCAATTATGTCATCAGAAGTTGCTAGACTCATGGCCTAAATGGAGGGTACTCCACCAAAGTACCCCTGAACCTTTGGCCTCTACAGGTACGATATTCCAAGGAATTTCTTCTCTTATTCTCAATTTCAGCTATAAAAAAAGTACAAAAGATAGAACAGAAGTTACCTTTCCATCTTCTCCAACAACTACTGGATCTGCACCTTGTGTAATAACAACTATCCTCTTGTGAGTTACAGTTTCCTTTGGTAGTGCTGACATCTTTAGAGCTATTTCTTCAACATTATCAGCCTAAAAAATATATAATAGTTAGTAAACATCTCTACACCATTCATGTTTACAAATACAGTGGTTAGAAATTAAGATATCAAATAATTTATCTCCCACCCTTGCACCTGTGCAAAAGTCCTTGCTTCAGTCTCATTTCCAAAAACATAATCCATATACCTAAGACAAAATACCCAGATATAATGAACAAATTCAAATAGTAGAATAATATATAACATAGGGAATTCAGACATCATAGAAGAAAAAATCCAAATTAACTTGGCATGAAATCATAAATTTTTTTCTATCTGTGCAATCATCTACCATCTAGATATACAAAAAAACAGCACAAGGAAGTAAGTCTTATGGAAAGACTTTCATCAATGCTTCAGAAAAAAAATTCGCAGATAAAAGGAGCTGCAAGATTCATCATAAATATCTGCACAACATGAGATACAAGAGTCATACAGGATATGAGACAAACCCTTTGGTATGGAAATTGTTAATTTTCCAAACAACCAATAAAACAAAATAACCCCTATGCTACCAGATACCAGGGTGATTGCAATACCTTTCCTTTCTAAGCTGTATGTTCAGCCACAAGTAGAATTGACTCAGGCGAGACTGTAAGGAAAAATCCAGCAATATAAAAGAACTTGGACTTCTCCACTGTACAACAAACAATAATTTCCCTTTAAAATGAGCACTAAGTCAAACCCAAACATAGAGAAAACAACTTAAACAGAGCAAGACCTTAAGAAATTACTGTGATCTTTTAAACTAAAAATATGTAGTAGTTCAATTGATGGAAGAGTTAAAACCAAAATTATATTCTCATAAATATTTCTATGAATTAATCATTTATTTATAAGAATAAAACAATGTATCAAGTGCTTAAGAAATTAACAGGGAGCCCATCACTTGAGTGAGCAGTAAACTCATTGAAAAAATGTAAAAAGCGACTATACATGGAGATGATGACAAGGAAAGCAACATAGAAGCCACCTGTAATGGAAATGTTGTGTAAAAATGGTAAATTACATGGAATATAACACGCTAGTTTTGAATACCTCCTGCCTCAGACAATCGCATCAACACCACAAACGATGCAGCACAAAAAATTCACTGTCATCAAGGACTAAGCCTCTTGTTTTGATTACATTGCTTGTTGATATTCACTACAGATAGCATATTGAATACAATTCAATTCAGAAATATGTTGAACTAAAACAACTTGGTGTGGTATGAAAACTCACTGAAACCCAAAAACCAATTTAGCAAGGAGCCCAATTACTTAAGTGACCTGCAAACTTGCTGAAATAAGCCATTCTACAAGGAGGCGACAAGGAAAGCAACATATAAGCCACATGTATTGGAATTGGTATCTCCAAAATGGAAGATTACAAGGAATGAACTAGAACCTATATTGGAATTGGTATCTCCAAAATGGAAGATTACAAGGAATACACTAGCTTTCACTGCTCTCGCTGAGACAATAGCATCAACATTCCAAATGATGCAGCACAAAGAATTCACCGTGTCATCAAGGAATAAGCCCTTGTTTTGATCACAGTGCTTGCGGCGTTGCTATTATTCATCTTAGATAGCAAACCAGTAATATGTTGAACTAAATCAACTTGATGTGATTTGCAAATTCACTGAAACCCAATATGTAAATTCACAGAATACCATGAAGAATCGCCACAATGTATAAATCTTCAAGTCTAGCTAAATACAAGATTACACATCATTCAAATTCACAGCACCCATACACATAATTATATAAACCTAGAAAAGATCGATAAAGGAGTGCAGTTTCAATGTACTAAACTAAAATGCAAATCTCAGAAACCTACAATCTCTCTATTAATACCCAAACATAAAACTAGACTTTACCAGAATCCAATGCAAAAATATTAAATATATTAATTAAGTCAATGGGTGCTTAACTAGATCGGTGAAAACAATGTGGTGTTATCACCCAACCCTCATTCAAGTCTCCCACTGGCATGCTCATGATCGTGGTTGTGTGATCCTGTACTTGTAAAAATGGGTAAGGCTAGGTGCAAGTCCTAAGCCAAGGGACTTCCGTAGCAGGCAGGAATTTTCTGTCCCAGTGTTGACTGGAAGCTTTCAATGATATTTATATAAATCACAACATTCTTGAGTTTTCCCTTTCATGTTTTTCTAGTTGTAAAACATATAAAGCACAACTACATGGACAATCATATAAAGTAATTGATGTGAAATTTGCCAATTAACCAAATCCAAATGTTGAGATCCGTCATACATAAACCCATTCTTTAACAGTAACGAATACAAGTGGATAAAAAACCAATCCATAAATCTTCAATCTAGGACAACCCTAAGCGTAGATCTATGTCTCCACCACAACCCAATCCATCTGCAAAATATGGCACAACCAAATACAAGAATATGCATGAAGATGTGGTTTTCCTCTTTCACATTTTACTGAGATAAGTTCAAATAAGATCCAGTAATTCAATCTTACATAAACTCACAAAACACAAACCATAAAAAGGATAAAGGATCTAAGATTTTTAGCTTTCAAGGGGCTTTTTCCCTTAGTAATCTGGACTCAACTTGAACATCTACAAAATAGGGCATTTCGCACTTCCTTATTCCAATACCAAACTCGGAAATCAAACAACTATGAAAAGCAAACAAAATGTACCAACATTCATCTTAATTTTCCAATCAAGACCATAGTCATGCATATCAGCAAGAGCTGTCGGGATGCCCTTGTTGCAAGGAAACTCAAAAATAAAAAAACTCGTACTTCCGTATTCCTATACCAAACTTTTAAATCAAACAACTATGAAAAGCAACTAAAAAATGTACCGATATTCATCTTAATTTTCCAATCAAGGCCACAGTCATACATATCAGCAAGAGCTGTCGGGATGCCCTTGTTGCAAGAAATATGCGCGATTATGTGGTTTTAATGTTTCACGTTTTACTGAGATAAATTCAAATAAGATTCAAGGAATTCAATTTTACATAAACTCACAAAACACGAACCATTAAATAGGTTAAAATATTTGTAGCTTTCAGAGAAATTTTTCACAAAGTAATCCTTAGATTCAACTTGAATATCTACAAAATAGGGCAGTTCGTAATTCCCTATTCCAATACCAAACTCAAAAATCAAACAAATATTAAACGTAACCAGAAAACGTACAGAAACTCATCTTGATCTTCCAATCAAAGCCACAATCATGTTAATCAACAAGAACTATAGGGATGCCCTTGTTGCAAGCACTAAAGTGATTACAATAAAAACCCAAATTCTACCATTGTAAAAATGCTCTAAAATCCCTAAAAGGGAAACCAAAGATGCGTGAAATTCATAATGAATCATTATCATCTTAAATAAAACCCCTGCGACCTCTATCACTCTTTGAAATAGCATAATCAAATTCTACCTTCTTCGAGGGCCTTGCAGGCTTACAATAATCAGACATATAACTCTTTGTGGAAGCAGTATAGGAAAGAATTTATGAAATAAGAGGTAAGAGGTCTTGTAAACCCTCCTTTAAAATCTCCAATGATTCAAGAATATAGTATATGCAAAGATCTAGGTCTTCATCAGGGAAGAATGCCTCAAAGCTATAAAACAGATATTTGTAAGAGATCTATAAAAGAGAAAAAATACAGATAAAGGGTTTCTGTAACCCTCAAAGCTATATATCAGAGAGCTATAAAAGACAGAAAATACAGATAAAGGGTTTTTGTAACCCTAAAAGATTAAGGATGCAACGATATGTTAAATCCATTGGGTAAGCATTTCTCAACCTGCAAAGAACACAAAACTCAATCGTGGGAAAAAAAAAATTGCAAAGGAAAAGTGAAAGTTGCGGTCAAATACCAAAGAAGAGGTAAATGGATAAAGGGAGTAGGTGAAAGGCTTGATTGCTTCAAAGCAGAGCGCTACAACTGCATGCACAAACAATAAGGCCTTCAAACTTTTCAATAACCAAATTTCCTTTAGAATCTGATGATCATTCCTCTGGAGAGTTACACGCTGAATCTGATGAATATTCCTCTGAAAATTACACACAGGATCTAAATAGAATGAATCTCACCTGTTTGATTCTAAATCCATGAAATATTCTAGATCGATGTTATTATTCCACTGACATTATTGTTGGAATCAATCAACAACTTAGTTATTCCTCAATGGATCACAAATCTTACCATGTGTTACAACCCTACAACAAATTGGTTCGATTAGTGATACAGTGAAGAATATCACGGCAGTATATTTCTATTGATATTGATCTTGGAACAGAGGATAGAAGTGCCGATGAAATTCCAAATAATGAAACTAGTTATGGTAGAAGACAGTGCAGATCTTATGAGGGGAAATCCTACCATGAGAGGGTTTCTGATAGAGACAAGGCCGATGCCTATGGGGCGAATTCTGAAGATGAAAAGAGCCACAAAAAGAATTCTAGAAATAGGATAAGTGCGTTTATTGATGGCGATAAAGCTAGGGTTTTTGATGAAAAACCTAGAAATGAATAGGATTATGGCAGGAGGCAACAATCAGATGGTGGAAAATAAGGTCGTGAAAGACACAGATACCGCGGAAGAGAAAAATCTATGGACGAAGAAGGGAGGGATTCCAAAGAGGAGAAAAACGGTCGAGGGCACTTGCAAAATAGTAGGGATGGAAAAATTGATAACAGTACGTGCCATCGACCTCGACGACTTTGATGAATGTAGCTCAAACCACTGCCTTTGAGCGGTACTTTCCAGCTCCAATCCAGCAAACGTGTCACATTTTTATTGGACAAACCAGAAAATTTTTGAAAAAACGTGGATGATTCTTATTGGGCAGAGGGACGACCATGGTTGGGAACTGTGTCGAAAACCCTACCTCAAAAAAAGATGTGTTGACGTAAAAATATCTTAATATTAATATTTTATTTAATTTCAGATTTCAAGTTAGTTGCTTCTTTGGTTGGGCCAAATGAGAGAATCACATCAATTATTGTTACAATGCAATGGTCTATATGCATTTGGTGGGTAGGTTAGAATGAGTGGGTTAGTGAGGTGGGCCTCTTATACCAAATCATGAAAAGTAAGTCATCAATTTTTAGGTGATTTTGTCCATTTCTTTTTTTTACTTTTTTTCTCAGGATTTAAGGAAATTACACAGAATTATTCTTTTATTTTTGAGGTCTTTTTAAGATTTAAAAATAATTAATAACAAATTTTTAATTTTTAATTATTATTTAGAAAATTTAATCTTTATTTATATTATAATTTTGTATTATCTAATATCTTCATTTACTTTATTTATGTAACTTTAATAACTTATATTTATAATTCTAACAACTCCTACCACATTTTGGGCAAAAATGTTAGAAAATGTGCTCTAAAAATGGTCTAAATCATCAATTGACTACTTTGGTTAAAAACTTAGAGAGATACTCTAAAAATAAATTCCCACTAAAAGGGAAAATTAGAGATTTGAATTTAGGTAGAGAAAGATAATTATTACCCTAAATTTTATTTTTAACTTATTATTTTATTTTTTCTTTTTCTAAATTTTACCTTTGTGTTAATTTTCTTTCTCTTAAATAAAATATATAAATTTGACTTTTTTTTTAGAAAATTAACTTTATATCATTAAAATTGGGATAAATATTATGAAAAAAATAACTTTATATCATTAAAATTGGAATAAATATTATATTCAAAGTGGGTTGGTTGAGAACTAGCTCATCATGAATATGAATAGCACTTGTTTGAATTACTATACTTTACAAAGAGCTAAAATGGGTAGATAGCCTTTTTCAAGATATGTGAGACATTGGCAATTGGAGCATGTCATATCTTTTTGAGTTGATCTATCTTTAACTATGGAGGTGCTTAGTGTAATCATAATATGATAGCTAAAGAGTTTTGTGATCTATTTGAGTGATAGGGTCAATATTCTAGGCCCAATAAATACAAGAATTTGGATTCATCTTCATAAATGATAGCTTTAAACTATGAATGTTTGATTGATTCAATCGTTGCAAGTTTTTCTCTAATCAAGGGATGTGTACCAGAGAGGATATTTCCCTAAAAAAATAGAGTGTTATTGACCTTCCAAATTGTTCATATGGAATATGTTGAGCCTATACTCCACATGATATAGAGACTTTTAAGGCTTCCATGGACCACTACTCCAATTCTAAAATAGTTGGTTAGCATTTCCCACTAGTGGATTAGCCAAACTTACAAATTTCTCCCATTATTCTCATACTTATATGGCACATACACAAGTAAGGAGAAGGAGGGAGCAATCTTTACACTTATTCAGCAACATGAGCACCATGTAAGTCCTTGAATACCTTTGTGTTTAGAGCTTCCCTTGAGAGGATTTCATTTATACTACGAAATTGGAAAAGGTTGTCACATTTTCCTAACATTTGAGATCCCATTTTTTCCTCCATATCTTCAATTTTTGGATTTAAACAAGTTTCATAAGTGATATAAAAAAAATGGCTTCAAAAAATAAACCCCTATTGGATAATCTCGCCTAGGAATATTTTGTCGTTCTCTAAAATGATTCAACCTCCACTGAAGAATGTCCCCATACTCCTCGTAGATATAAATGAGCCAATTAAGAGGGTCTTCACATTCTCTAAAGGGTCTTGTGTTTAGTTTTTACTAGCCTGTGACCCCATTTTCCTCACAACTCTATCTTTACCATTAGTTACTTTGCATATATAGCATTTTAATAATGGTGTAAATTTTTGGAAGGATGAACTAGCATACTCATGAAACTCAAACTCATTACTACCCTTCCATTTCAACAATTCCTATAATTTATGGTTGTGCAGACTTAAACCTTTGTTTCATTTTCATTTATAAACTACAAGCATGACACATCTCATCCATACTAGGATTTAGACTGCACCTTGTTTCTCTCAGTACGAAAATGACAAAAAAAAAAAACAGTTCATTCTTTCTATTACTCATGTTTTCTTTTCAGACACCCCACCCCACCTACTTTAATTGTTGTTGGAAGCTATTACTAAAAGTATCAAATTCCTAAACCATATGTTGGCATTCTTACTACCTATTGGGATTCCTATTACTAAAAGTATCAAATTACACCACAGGTTTCTTACTACCTATTGTTTATGTTGCTTCTTTTTGGATCAATGTGTCTATTTTGACACAATCCTCATTTCCCTTAACTGACTTCTTGTCATTATCCAAGAATTTAGTATAATATTTTTCATCTACAAAAATCTTGTATGCATCATTCTGTCCAGTCACACCAGTTGCCATTGGCTCCACTAATGTAGTTGCAGCCTCAACACATGCAGACATAGCTTCCTGAGCCTGGTGACTTTGTTTAGAGGGAGGTAGGGCAGCTTCATCACTCGATAGGATACTTCTCAAATGATATTTATCAGCAAGCAAGCATATCATTTGGTAAAATATGGAATTGGGCAAATATGAATTTCGTACAAAGTATTGAATTTATGGAGATTTGGGCAAATATGGCTTCCTTACACCACCTGGGTGATGATGTAGCACTTGAATACTTTGTTTCTAGCTGCTTGATTGCATTTGGTACTTGTTTTTACATCCCTCGTGGGCTCCTCCTTCCACGTAGTTTGCATTCTGTGTGGTTGTGGTGAATTGGCATATGCATTTGATAACCTGGCATGCTCTTTGTGATGAATGTAGAAGCATTATCAATGGGAATGGAGTCAAAGGCTGAGTATCAATAAGAATTATCAATTATTGGTAGTGGAATCATTTAGGAATGGTGTTAGATATGAGAATTACAGTCCACTAACACAAAGAATTAGCTAGAATGAATTTTGTGTTAACTTTAGAGGAATGGGTAAAAACATTTGAATATGGATGAAATCAAAGCTTCCTATCAGAGGATGAATTGTGAATCATATATTTTCATTCAAATACTGTAGACAACATATATAAATGGAAAACTTAGAAAGAAAACATTTACAAAGGAAAACACAGACCCGGAAATATTGGCACATGAATCTCTCCTTTGAAAAACTTTGTACTTCTACATTGATAGTTTTATTAAGCTTAGACAAACATTTCACTAAAAATATTGTTTCTTTTTCTCAAACTCTGAACCCCCTGTACATTGCCAAACATGAAGAATATATACAAAATGTTCTTTGTAACAAACCCTAACTGTGTATTAGAAAAAAACTAGTTTTTTCTCGCAAATGCCTAAATTTATGGAATTATGTTTTGCCTCTCCTCCCTATGAAATTCATAGGTTTTAATCTATATTTTAAATTGTATAATGTATAAGTAAATAATATGTGTATATATTTAATTATTTTAAATCACATAACATATGAACTATAGTAACATATTTATACTAATTATATAATATTATTATATTTACATATTTTACCATTATTAAGGTGAAAGAAGTTTATATATCATAAGGGTGTTTATAAAATATTTACCTATTTTATAAATTCTATTAATTATTATATTTATATTTCTTACAAGTATAGTATGGATGGACTATGAATGTATGTATTTTAACATAATTCCCTAAAATGAAACATGTTTTGTTGGGAGAAAGAAAATGGGAACAATTTCAATATTATGTTTCCCTTGTGGTTTGAATTTTGTACTTTGGTGGGGTGTTTTAGAATAATCTCACTTGTTATGCATGCTTTAATTGGTAAACATACCCCATATGCTTTAAATGATGACGATGATGAACTAGATGACAATGACAATGATGATGTTTTTGATGATGACGATGATGGAAATTATGATGATGATGATCATCGCCGTCATCTTTGTCATTGTCATCATGATTATCACAATAGTCATCATCATCAGCATAATCATCATCCATATCATCATCATCACCATTGTCCTTGAGATCATCATCATCATGATTATTGGCATTTTCATCAGTTATTCATCATTACCTTTGGAATAAGAAATAACATCTACCCAAAATATGTGATTAGTGGAAAAGGGACATGGAGGACACGCACAATTTATGCATGACAAATAAAAACTTATTTTTTAATATTATCAACATCATCATTCTCATTGTATTCATCATCATTGTCATTGTCATCATCACCATCGTCATCATTCATTTTATTGCCACCATAATCATCAGTGATTTCGTCATTGCCATTATCCTCATGATCATTATCATCGTTCTCCTCATTATCAACAACATTATCATCATCATCATAACCATCCTCAATATCATAATCATTATCCTCATTTTCATCTTCAACATCTGGGTGTAAAACTGGATGCAAAAGTGAATAAAAACATGGATGCAAGAAAGGATGCAAACATGGATGCAACAAAAGTAGGTGCATAATGGTGTGCAACAAAAATGGATGCAAAAGGTGATGCAAAAGTGGATGCAAAAAATGATGCAATCATGGAAGAAAAACATGATGAAAAAAGTGGCACAAAAGTGGATACAACCATGGATGTAAAATTGGATACAAAATTGGATGCGAAAGTGGATGCAACAAAAGTAGATGCAAAACTAGATGCAAAAGTAGTCATAACACCCAACGCAAAACCCAATGGAAAAGTGGATGCAAAAATGGATGCATAAAGGGATGCAATAACTGATGAAAAATTGGATGCAAAAAAAGATGCAAACGTGGATGCAAAAGTTGAAGCAAAAGTGGGTGTAAAAGTAAGCGCAAAAATGGGTGTGAATTGGGACGCGACAAAAGTGGATGGAAAAGTGGATGCAATAGTAGATGCAAAAAAAGACGTAAACATGGATGCAAAATAGGATGCAAAAGTGGACAAAAAAATGGATGCAAAAGTGGGTGAAAAAATGGATGCAAAAGTGGATGCAAAAATGGCTAAAACAAAACGAGATGCAAAACTAGACTGAAAATAGGATGTAAACTTTGATGCAAAACTTGGTGCACAGAGGGATGCAAAAAAAGAAGCAGAAGCGGATGCAAAAGTGGATGTAAAAAATGATGCAAAAGTGGATGAAAAAAAGGGCGTAAAAGTTGAGGCAAACATGGGCGTAAAAGGGGGCGCAACAAGAGTAGATGTACAAACTAGGCGCAAAATTAGGTGCAAAACTAGGCTCAAAACCTGTTGCAAAACCTGATGCAAAACCTGGTGCATAACCAAGTGCAAAACCTGGTGCAAATTACGCCTCAATTTATGCCAGATTTAGAGAAAGGATGCAAAAAATGCCTAAAATATCACCAACCCGTGAAATTGCGCCATTTTGTCCAAAAATTGAAGAAAAATACACTAAAAGATGGTCTAGATGCAAAAAAGGATGCAAAAAGAGACGCTAAATCTAGTTTTTGTTGTAGTGACAATACTGAGTTCACTCTCGTCAGAATCATAAAAACAAACAATGAAAGACCATCTCTGGGAACGAACTGCTCCTTTATTAGGTTCGTAAAACATAAGGTAATGGACTCATCATCTAATGAGCTTTAACGAGTGTTTGTTACCCTATTTGAACTTGTAAAAAAAAAAAGTACTCACCCTTTGTCGTGGGTAAATCAAGGGAAAGGGGAATATTTTTGAATTTGTATCAATGGCAATTCACAGTATACCTTTTAATATGGAACCTGTCTATCTTTTCATTTTTAAATAGTAGGGTATTCATATTTTCTCTGAGTCAATCAACTTTCATGATTCACATGACTCCTTTGAGTCAATTCAAAGAATACACCGCCATATCCTTGCATTACACCTGGTTTTGTCTCATCAATTCAATGTTTCCAAGTCATTTGTCACGTCTTTATGTGTTAAAAGGATGTCTCTTTTGCAGTCCAACTCACCAGTAACTATACCATCCTATAAAGTCGGTCATGTCTGAGTCAGCTTCATGGTTGTTTCATCACTTCATCGTCAAATTTTGTTCCATATTTCGTGTCAATGATGGGGGAAACATCATGGCTCTCCTTTGATGAATCTATTCCTGTTGACTTTAGTACATCATCCATGAACTAGGTTTAGAAACCAAGCTAAGTACCTTGAATCCTGCATGCGTCAATGACAGGTTTCCTTGTTTTTGGTAGTAGGTTTTCATCAATGTCCTATGATTGAAAGATTCTATCAAGTGTTTGACTTCAAAACCCTTATTCACACTTGAGAGAATATAATGAGATACCTTGGGGATCATTGACATTAGTGGTGATTTCCCTCACACTTCTTAACAGTTTATATCAATGACTGGTAATCAAGTGGTTTCTACCATGTTCAAAATCAGGACATCTATTCACATGGTAGAATCATATCATTTGGGGATTGAAATGAAGACCCTGAGTGGTTAGGATTTTCTTGCATAATTTCCTATCCTGAGTTTGTGATGGAAGATTATTTGGAGTCATGACACAGATCCACGTTGTATGTTTGGTGGATGTTTTTGGTATTGAGTTCGGATAACATGGATCTACTTTGTATGTTCCATATCCATGTTCCTCTTTCTGCATCATTGATCATGGATCTACAATGTATTTTTGGTAGCCATGCCACAGTCATCTTCATGGATCTGCAGTGTATTGGCCCACAGCCATGATTGAGTTAGATAAGTCAATTACTGGTCCTATGTCAGTTGTGAGCTCATATCACATTGACTCTATTACCAGTTTAATATCTAGAAAAGTATTTTACCTATCACATCCGTCTAGATTCATACATTGGGGGGAATTCTGTTGCACCTAAAATGTCCATTGATGGCTCTATACCCTTTAGAAAACATTGGTCACAAATTCTTTAATGGATTTTTTCCAACTTTGAGAAGATCGACGCGCTTACTCATTTATTATAGAGCACATACTCCTTTTTTCTATTGACATTAGGCATCGTCAGTGCTCTTTCCCTTTGAGCAAAAAGTGTAAACGCCTTTACCCCTTGAGCAAAAAGCGACGGTGGACCTAAAAGAAGAAAAAGAGAACATTCGAGAAGCTTCTAGAGAGATCCCTAGTGGACGTGGTTCCTATTATCTATGGAGAGGTGGAATTTACCCTCTTCACCCACATGGATCATCTCCTATCCATCTCCTAAAGAATATCATCCCATGTGGATGTTTTTTGGCCTATAAATGAATCCTTCATGGAGGGAGTGAGAGAGAAAACAAGAGAGCATCCTTATGTTTTTGGATTAAAGTTTGGTATAGAGGCAAGTGTGAGTGAGTTTGTATGTAAGAGAGCTTTGTGTGAGTGAGAAGTGTTGTAAGTCTATTTTTTAAAACAAAGCTAGAAACATCAAGGATTTGGTTGTAAATTTACCTTCCTATTTCATTAATACAAAAGTGTTCCCCTTTCCCATATTTGATTTGTGTTAATATCAATTGAATATTGTTGGATTCCTTGATCACTAGCATAGATTGTTGATCTATATTGTTACTCTCATATTTTTTGTCTTGTTTTCTTGATGCTTCTTCATAGGTATTGCAGATTGCACAGAGAGCAGTGGAACAAGGTCTAAGGCTTACAGATTTGAGGTATGAAAGTGATTTTCATTAGTAGATTAACCATCTAGGGGAAGGATATATTGTTGTGTTTTTTTGTTCTACGCTTGTATCATACAGGGTAGAGGAATACGTGATGTCCACAACGGTTGCAGAATTCCTACAAACACCTACTACCATAAATAAGGATGCTACAATGCCCTTTGCAGACTTTTAGCCTACCCTAGCGCAACCCTACCACATTCGACTTATTTTTATGAGTATGTTATTCACTTCTTGGCCTCTGTCATTTGCAATCACATAGACAATATTTATTTCCTTAAATCAATCTGTCGATAAATACCTCCATGTCTTCTTGCGGACTCATCTCTTCACCACTGCTTCTTTTCATTAATCGTACCTCTTCATGAATCTTCCAATCGTGACCTTTCACACTCTCTATTTCCGCATCCATCCTAAGCCATCAATTTTATATCAGGCTTCATCCTAGCCGTAGATCTAAGATAGGATGTGGTATGTGTATTTCTCAACTATGACATTTCTCAAAATGTCTTTTCGCACTTAGCTTTCTTCCTCAACTGTTTAACATCGTTGATATCCTTCAATATTTTTGTGGCCATTCATATCACAGACTGCGGATCATCTAACTATGATATTTCTCATAGTGTCTTTCCACACTTATCTTTCCTCCTCAACCGTTCTATACTGCGGAAGGCGAAAACCAAAAACTCAACTTTTCTAAGACTCTGTCTTTTTTCTTTTCGCCTTTCCGCTCCCGTAATGGTCCTTCCGTCATTGTATTTCTGCACTTTCCTTTTCTGTAGGGAAGAATGCAGAGGTCCAAAACTCAACTTTTCATGATTTCGACTCTCTTATTTCCACGGTTCCGCACTGGCCTTTCTGCACTGCAGAATGTGGAAGTCGGAAAATCAAATTTTCATGACTTCTACCTTTTAATTTCCATAGTTCTGTACTATTCTTTCCACACCAATATTTACGTACCTTTGATCTCTTGCGGGATTCTTCATGACCGTTGATCTTTCGAAATGCAGGATGCATAATTCTGGTTCTCAAAATCTCAAACGTTTTTTTCTCAATTTTCTTCCTTCCATTTTTCACACTAAAATTTTTGCACTGTTGATATTGTATGGATATCAATATTCTAGATCGTGAGATGCATAACATGAAACTATAACTTTTCCCATAGTCTTTTCGCGATTATCTGCTTTTTGCCTTTGGCTTTCCATCTGAGTCCTTGATATCTTTTGTGAGTTTTAATCGTGACCATTGATCTATGATCTAATGTGGATTGCAGACCTTCACTTTACTTTGTGCAGAAATCATCCACCACCATAGATTTCCTCATGGATTAAATCCTTACTGTTGATCTACGATCAAATGTGTATTTGTCGATCTCCCGTCTTCTTTGTGTGGAAATCATTCACCACCGTAGATTTCCTCATGGATTAAATCCCAACCTTTGATCTTCAATCAAATTATTCTCCAGGATATTACACTGAGCGAAATGATTCACATACGTTGGATCTCTATCAAATCCAATCAATGACATAAAATAGAACAACGCAGATAGCATTTTAATATTTTGCAACCATCTGGATTATTAACCCGCTTGCTATTTGGCTCTGCAAAATGTCTCATGGACTGTTCGACTAGTGTCCCCACCAAATCAATGGTGAAATCCAAAAACAATGAGGCATATTTCATAAAGATTCCTTGCACATCAAAATTTTGATTTCCCGCGCTAGTTCTCCTTGCGAAATTGTTGTGCATCATTGATCTATTTTAATGATCGATTTCGGTAGTTGATCTCAATCCGATTTCTAGCGATTAGATTTCACAAATAGGCTCACCTTTTATTCTCCTCACTTTTTTATCAGCGAAATATTCTTCATCCGTTGATCTTATTCCACCTTTAATCTCCATTGCACGATCTTCAATCATATGGCAATTGGTTTAAACTTATATCGGGCACATATTCTAACTGCGAAAACTATTTTCAACCATTGATTTGTTCAAGATGCATATATTTAACTTTGTGATTGAATTGATCACTGGAACGATCAATTCCTTTCTGCAGTGCTCTATGCATAGACAATTTCGATCTCCTATCCTTATAGCAGATTTTGAAATACACCCATACACATATAGAAATTCAAATACTTGCAAAGTAAACTCCATTCTTCATTCAACTTAAACAGAGGTAAAATGTTCCCACACACAGTTGCTGCACTCTCCACTCCACACTCTCTCTTCGATCTCTACACTCATACACTCAACCTTTTCCTTTGTCATTGTTGAACTCATCCTGCTACCATATCTACTGGTTATTCCTTTGTCGTTCATGAACACCTTTGACATCAATGACAACTACATTCTCAATAGGTAAGTCAACCTCTTCATCGTACATAAATAATAAATAGGTAACATGACATAGAACCAAAACATGAGTAGTATAATGTTAGTAGCATCAGTAAGCTAGACAAAACATGTACATAAATTACAAGTGCATCGAAAAATAGAATAGTTACATGTAAACATCATCCTCTTACATAAAACACACAAGAAAAAAAACAAGGACATAACTTAGGATTAGTTATTTATCCAAATTTTTATTCCGCAATAAAAAGGAGATGTATTTAAGATCATAGGAGTTTTTTTAGCCTACAATTTTTTTTTGGATTTTAGGGACATTACAAATATCTCAATGGCCTAGGGGGTCCGGATTACCAATGCACATGTGGTGGTGGGGTGGAAGAGGAAGTATGTGGTGAGTAATAGATTTTTGGATTCTCAAAATGATACTTGATATATTCTTGACATTACCTCTATTGTGGATCTGTGGCCTCAACTTGGATGTGTCATGTCAAAGTGAGATATGGCTTGGCAGTGCCAAAGGCTGGGTGAAAACTGGTCTGGATGATGCCAGTTGTGTGTTGATAAGATAAATGATTTATTTCATGTTTATTTAATTTACTTGGGTATGATACGATTTATTGATGGATGCACATGCAATTGTTTATGAAACGTATGCGTTATTTGTGGAATAAATTTCTCACAAAATTAAATCTTTTTATGCAAATAAATTTGTTTTAAGAAATAATTATTTGGTACCTCTGCTATAGAACTGATATTTATTCACCTATTCATTATATAATGTTTATTTTTATGGTACAGTAACCTCGGAATGTTTTTAGACACTCATCGTTGATGCTTGTAAAAATGCATGAGTTTTCATTTTATGATTATTCCTTATAAATAATATTTAAATTGTATGATAATTTGAAGAAATATTATTGCTATTGTTGGGGGAATGTCTACCCAAATTTTAGATCAATTTCAAATTTCTAGCTCCTTCAATGGAATTGTTTTGAGTAGATTTTTGACTTTGCATTTAAAGTGTTTGACAAAATTTTAGAATTATACATACCTATATTATGAATTGTAAAAAAAATTATTTATATTTGGAATTGCATTTGGACGATTCTATGAGTTGTGGATTTAATTATTCTAGCAATTCCTAGAATTACTAGTCAATTCAGATGAGTATAATTAACTTGTTTTGTGAGTTGTTTAATGGAATGTATATGGGTGGAAAGCTACAAACATATGAATGTAAGTGACCCTTGATATTATTTCCATGAGCTACAATAGTTATATATTTCTCTTTATTTGGCATTTGGAAAGTTAAATTTGAAACTAGGTGCATTGTAGTGAAATTGGTAAATAGTTTTTGGATTCAAATCTATGTTTTTGGTAAAATATGAATGTAAATACATATGGTATATTATTTGTGCTTTAATTGTGATATATAATTTTATTTTCCAAATCTTTACCTTCACTTATTTGTGCTTCGTAACTTGGTACGATTGGTTTGATTGAATTATTGGTAGTGTTTATTAACTAGTTGTTCTGATTTAACTTCAAATATTCTTTATTTATGTACTCATATCAGATATGAAAAAGTAATCTATTTTACTATGTGTGCATAGTTAAATATGTGTATAACCATTGTAGTTTCCCTTTTTTGTTCATTGTCCACATGGTTGCGTGTCAAATTTATGCAAGACTAGTTGTTAGTATTGAACGACTAGTTAACTAGTTCTCGTGGAATCATTTTTCATAATGACTATGTTTAATTAATTGGAAAATCGTAATTAGGCCTTATTTACATGTTATTAGGCGTTTACTATCTATTGGACTTGGTAAACAATCATTAAGTGATTAAAAATGAAATTGTACTAAGTATCATTAATTGTGTGCTAAGTGTCATAAGTATCGTAATCAAAACATTGATTGTTAGTTAATCATGGTTGAGAGTAAATGTCCTTTAGAGATGGGATTTATGTATTATTTGACTTGGAATGGATATGTGATGTTTCTAGAAGGTGTTAGTAATCATTCACAACCCTTGTATTAGATGTTGGAATAGTTATTGAATTTATTTTATTCTATTGGTAATTAAATGGACTTTGTCGTGATTAAATCCTCAAAATTCAAATTTAATATTTGTCTAACTAATCCATTGTGCTAAAATGATCTAGATATCGTTAGAGAAATAATGATATGTCCCTCAGACCCCTTGATATCCTCGAGGGACATTACAAGTGGTATCAGATCTTAGGTTCCAACACTGCGACTGTTGGGCCTTTTACAAAGTGATTATCTTATGCATATGTGCATTTGGAGTTTACAAATGTTCTTAGTAAGATGGAATTAACCTCCCTTATGTTAATAGACGAACAAGAAGCCTCACTTCAAATATTATTTTGTTGCATGCCTTAGACTTAATTAATATTTCATATTTATTTTTCAATAGATTGATTGGTAAGTACTATGTGGTTCATATCTAATAATCAAGAGACTTGATTGGTTGATGCTTGTGCATTGCCTCTTTTATTGCTCATTAAAGTGTTAATATTGAAGAATTCTTGTAGTATGAGTTATTATTGATACATTATGATTATTAATTGATAAGTAAATAATTCTCATTATAATAGCATGTATTATGTACCATTATCACAATTATTTTAATGCTAAGTTATTAAGATGGTATAGTTCTATTATTATTAAATATTAATATGATTTATTAAGTGGCATTTTACCCTATATGAATTTTGTATTCTCTATGGATGATATGCTTTTATAGTTTTATTTATGCCAACATGGATGAGTAACCTCTTGGATATTTTAGGAATATGACACTTGTCTAAATGGTGATTATCATTCTCCTTTTTATTTTATGCATATAGTATGTTTTTATACTATTTATTAATTATTACTATGCCAATTTATCTACTTAGTTAGTGGTGGAATTTCCACTTGGAGGTAAGCATAACTATGGGATATTTTTGTATTATATTATTTAATTAATGTATTTGGGGGTTAGTGGTAACATTGTTATTATTATCCTATCTATATTACTAATTTATTTATTAAGTGGAAAAAATGAGCCACTTGTCTCTAATGGTTCGTAATCTCTTTTATTTTATTTATTTTACTTAGGGAGATGTAACTCCTAGAAGTGGTGTCATGTTCTTACTTTATGTTCTAATTCCAGTAGGTTGTTTATTGTAGATCTATATTTGCATCTATATTCATAAGTAGGATTGTTTTCTTAAATCTTGTAGCATAGTTATCTAACATGTATCAATTTAGATCTTGTTTATGTGTCAATTGTGAATATGTTTATGTTTTTGTTTATATCTATGAATGATGAATTCTGATTAGTAGGGATTCTTAGATCAGGAATCCATACTCGAGTTGATGATTTCTAAATGATTTTATATACTTTCTTTCCTTATTGGTAAGTTATACATGCTCTTGCTTATGTCGTAGATCTAGTTTATTTATGATTAAAGTAGTTAAAGTTAACATGTTTAAATACTAAACAATTTATAGTCATATTGAAATCAAGGAAATGTAATTTAATAGGATCGAATTAAATTATTTATAAACTATCAAGATAGATACACCATACATTATGATTTATAATCTAACTAGATACTAATTAAAGAATCACAATTATCTACAATCATAGAGATATATACATACAATATAGATATTATACGATTTGTAAAAAGAGATTTATCAACAAATAGTCACACACACACACACACACACACACACACACACACACACACACACACACACACACACACACATATATATATATATGTAACATGTCTAACAAAATCGTTTACATATCTAGCTAACAGTCATTAACCAGACTCAAGAAATCCAAAGTAATCCACATTACAATTGTAACAAATCGCAAAAGCGAATATTCCATTTCCAATGATCGGTAGTAATCCCATCTACGATGGAAGCCAAGCATTAATGAAATACGATAAGAAGATCAATAACAAATCCAAATCAAATGCATGAATGCATGATATCTTTTAACCATGATTTCAATAATAAACTACATAGAAATCGCAAGACCCTATGGGTTGTATTTATTAAAAAAAAACAAAGTTAAAGGATTATGGTAGTAATCCCATTTTAATGGCTACCATCGTTTACACTAAAGATAAAACAACAAAATTAAAAAGTATATAACCGGTGCTTCATAGAAACACTAAACTCTCATATGAGTTAGTAATTTTATTCTTTTTACTACATACTCCCATTATAAACCGAAATGAGATATCTCTAAGCAGTATTATGTCACACCCTGATTTTGACCCCATTGCATTAGATGTATATGATGTATATATATTGTAATGATCATGGTGTGGGGCTAAAGGCCAAGGCCCCACCATTGATTGGTTATGCTATGTTTCGGATTTAAATCTGTCACCGATGGTGTATCGGGGCATGTGGCATAGATATTAAGTTTTGTCATCATGTACATATGCATTTTTAATTAAAATGAACCCGACCAGCTACGCTTGTGGCAACTAAATTGAGAAGGGGCATGATTTTCACAAGGATAAGGGTGGGGAAATTGTCAAACCTTAGCCATTGAGGGAAAAACCCATGTGTCATTTTTCCTTGTTTTATCCAACCACCACAATTAAGAATTGCTGCTGGTGGTTAAGGAAGTTATTGTTTTGGGAGTGGTGTGGTAGGACTGTCAGTCCATGCCTACACGCACACTGCACCCATAGTTGAATTGAGAATGGAAAAAGAAACCACTACCATCACTCCTGTAGGGATTTTACTCTCTCCATGACTGTGCAAGAGCACTCACGCACTCTCCACTACGCAGGCCTCTCGAATTGTTGTTCATCCTCACGCAGGAGCAGAAGTTGCTCAGGTTCACACACTTCTGGCTATGGGGCATTCTCACCATTGTTTGTTCGCTATTCTCCCGCCCAGGATTTTCCTGGCTTTTACCCACGCAGTTTTCCTCTGTGGATTTATGTGACAATGGCTGTATCTTTTCCTCATGGGAAGATTTGTGGGTCTTGTGTTGTTGTTTCTCTCACATACAAGATGGGAGAACTGTAATTTCTTCCCCAGTGTGGTCTGTGAAAGTATTTCGGTGTATTCATTTCCTCGGATGTGCTGTTATTCCCCACGTTTGTTGGTATTGTATGCTGATACATTTTGGAATGGTGGTTTTCCCCCATGTTGTAAATTGTGTGCATTGATACGTTCAGTGGCCTATTGTAATTTGTTGGGAGTCGTTTTGGCCACAATAGGGCCAAGAACAACTCAGGAATCGTTTCCCCAGTTAAGCTATACCAGCCGATTGATTGCATATGTGCAATGGTTGGTCTTTGGACTGTGTAGGGAGCAAGGATGGGGGCTTGGTTTGCTTGATAAACCTAGTGGCTAGAAACCACACAGACAGGGCTAGAGGGATGGCTTTCTTCTCCACAACCCCTGAATAGCACTAGAAAGGAATGCAGGGCCTGAGGGACTGTGTAATAGAGAAGGGACTGATTCCTTGTGTTGGGTGTGTGTGGGTGTCTTAGAAGTCAGGCTAGTTCTGGTGTAGGTGTTCTTGGCTCTATAATGAGCCCACTAGCTTAGCATTTATCCTTTCCCAACTCCTGGATGGCCTGATAAACCCAACTATGTTGGCTTGGCTATGCTTTGTGTATCCTTGGCTATGAGTAAGCCTGCGTGTTCCCTTATTCCTTGGAGAATCATGCCCAGCTCAAGGGTGGCAGCGCTGCTGAGAGATTAAGGAGCACGCTGGCCTATGGTTGGGTGGAACGTTGCAGCGACGTAGCAGGTTGCGGATCGCGTTATTCATAATATAAGTGATCTTGCTCATTTTAATTCCGCAATCATATTTTGTTAAGGATTATGATGAACATGTTGAATGAATGATGTATGAATGTTTGTTGTTTCTGCTGCGTACGATAAAAAATTGCATCTGTGAATGTTCTAGTTCAAATCGTTTTATTTCAGCATTCTGTTTTAGCATTTTATGAATTCACATGTTCATGGGGCTCTCAGCCTGTATGGTTAACGTCATGGGGTCGCGTCCTCTTTGCCTGTGGAAGGGTTGGGGATGTGACAGCGTGGTATCAGAGCTCATGTTGCAGCATGGGCCTGAATGGACCACGAATATGAAGGGACAGAAGCAATATTTCTTTCTGCCCAGCAGAAATCAAGGAATGACTGGAAAATTCAAAATTTTCTAAGTGTTTGAACAGTCGGATCATCGGAAGAGTTAGTGGGAAAGAATTCCGATGTAGTGGAAGAGCTAGTGGAACAGACTTCCGATGTAGCAGAAGAGCTAGTGGAACAGTCTTCCGATGCAGTGGAAGCATTGCCGACGAGACATTTGGAAGGAAAATCGTAGAAATGTTTCTACGTGATTGACGCCGTTGGAGGAAAATAGCTGATCGAGCATCCGCCATTGCGGATGGCTAAAGGACTACACGTCCAATGGTAATGAAAACAGCAGCCAATCAGAAGAAAATAGTGGTTCGTGCACCCGCCGTTGCGGAAGCCAAAAGCACTAGCCTTCTGACAAGAAAAGACTGTCGATACTGATTAGGCTGGGCCGCCGATTGGGAGAAGGTCAAAGATTGTGTTCCGCCGTTGCGGCTGTTGATGGAACTATTTCGCTGAAGAAAAGAAGAAAGTTGAGCCAATGTCGGTGAAAAGTCAAAAATTCATCTAAGTATGGAAAACGTCGGAAGAATTTAGTTGTTTGAGTAGTTGATGCTGCAGCAAGTATCGGAGGAAAATAGAAGATGAGGTTGTCGATGCAGCGGCAGAAGGAAGAAGAAAGATTTCTGAAATGTCAGAAAAGTTTAGAAGATCAGACCGCCGATACATCAAAATACAAAGGAGGATCGGCCCAAAACATCAGATGAAGTTAGTGGATAGAGTTTCCAACAGCCGATGAACGTAAAAAAAAAAAAAAAAAAATTAGTTGTTTCGACCGCTGAAACAGCGGAAATATTTAGTTGTTTTAACCGTCGATGTAGCAGAGAAGTTACTGGTTTGGATTGCTGAAACGTCGGATCAATAGTGGAAATGAGAGCCGATTCTGCATAAGGGAAAATTTGAGTTTCCATGGGATTTTTCCAGCCGATTTCAACTATTTTTCAGTGGGATTTTTAGCTGGTTTTCACTGGATTTTCAGTGCTGAAAAAGGAGAAAGTGGCAGCGATCTTATGCGTCAAATTGCGCAAAAACCAATTATGTACCCAAAAAAAAAATGAGGGATTGCAAGCCCCCTTGACCCCCGTCGTCCCCCTGAGACAGATGTTCTTTGATGAAGAAAATCTTGTGTTGGGATAATTTGTTATTTTATGATTATTCCAGGAGAAGGTAAATGATTATGATTTATATACATATTATACATCTAACACTTGTGTTACTAACACGTCTGCAGAATCATAGTCACCTTCAAGAACAATATTCCAGGTAGTGCATTTTGGTAAGTAAGAGGTGGTTCAGTCATGAGAACCCATGATGGGTATGATGCTCATGATTCTTATGAGCGAGCAGAAGATGCCATGGGAGAAAATGTCCGTAATAGGAATGATGACATTGAGTCCAATGGAAGGATATTCCAAGAGACACCATCAGTTGTTGCAGCCACGATGAGAAGCTTGATCAAAGCCGAGGAAGAGCAGGATCAGTTGAATGCTGCTATGTTGCAGAGTTTGACAGACTTGCAAAGAAAGATAGATTTTGGATGAGGTACAGCAAGGCCAGAAGGCAGTAAGAGCAGTACTAGGAGAAGGAGAAGGACTTCTAGTGGATCATATGATTCTGAAGAATCCAGTGGGGATTCAAGTTCTTCTTCTCATAAAAGAAAAATAAAGAGACACCATAGGGATTGCTCTCAAGATGAATTTAAGAAAGCTAAACCTCCTATATTTGATGGTGAGGTAAAGACTGGATAAGAGGATAAAGCTTGGCTTCTTGGGATAAAGAGGTACTTTCAAGTGCATGATTACTCAGGGAACATGAAGGCAAGAGTTGCCATATTCAATCTAAATGGAAGAGCATCCATTTGGTGGGAACACTTCAGGCAAGTAAAGAGGATCAGTGAAAGGAGACTTAAGTGGACACAGTTCAAGAAGTATCTCAAGCAGAAATACCTCTCTGACAGGTATTATGATGACAAGATTATGGAGTTCCATGAGCTGATATTGGGACAGCGGACCATGGAAGAATATGCGAATAAGTTTTTGGAACTGTTGAGGTATGCCCGGTACATCAGAGATAAAAAAGTGAAGGTCCAATGTTTTATGAGTGGATTACCGCAGTCTTACAAAGATAGAATTGAGTTTTATGAACCTAGAACTCTTGAAGAAGCAATAAGAAAAGCTAAGTATTGATATGAGCAAAGCAAAGGTAAGCCCAATTACCGTAAGGCATGGAAGGATAAGAAGAATGAGAAGCTTGGCCAAAGAAAGAAAGGTTTCAAACCCTCTAATTTCAGGAATCAGCAGAAGAAGCCGTCTCAAGCTGCGAGTAAGCCAGTTGGAGTGATAGGAGAAAATCCTAAAGATCCACAACAGGATAGAGGGCCACTTCAATGTTGGAAATTTGGAGGACCCCACATGCGCTGGAATTGTCCACGCGAGAATGAGAGTGCAAGGCCATATTATAACATTCAAGAAGAAAAAACAGTGGGTCAAGTAGCAAGGGCAGTCCCTAGGATTTATGCAGCACTAGAGGATCGTCAGGCAGACCACCAATCAGCTATGGTTGAAGTAGCAGGTAAGATTGTTGAGAAATCTGTTTCTATTTTGATTGACCCTGGTTCTACGCACAATTACATTACTCCTAGAGTAGTAGAGATTTGTGCTTTTAAGAAAATAAAGCATAGGAAGTCTTGGTTAGTTCAGCTAGCCATTAGAACTAAAATAAAGGTCAGTGAAGTGGTAGAGAAATGTCCATTGGTCATGAATGGATTTGTCACTTGTGTAGATCTGAATGTTCTACCGCTTGGTTCCTATGATGTTCTCATTGGAATGGATTGGCTAGAAGCTCACAGGGTGAAGCTTGACTGTTACAATAAGACTTTCGAATGCATGAATGAAGAAGGGAACCTAGTAGTTGTGAAAGGAATTCCAAAGCTGATTTCAGTAAGGCAGGTTTCAGCAATGCAGTTAAAGAGGTTCTGTAGGAAGGGTTTCTAGTTGTATGCAGCTCATATTTTGGAGACATCAGGAGATGAAGCTCCTAGGTTGGAGGACTATCAGGTGTTACAGGAATTCAGGGATGTGTTTCCTGATGAGATTCCAGGGCTTCCTCCAAAGAGGGACATTGATTTCACTATTGAACTGGTGCCAGAAGCAGCACCATTTTCCAAGGCACCCTACAGGATGAGTACACCGGAGATGCTAGAGTTGAATATGCAACTACAAGAGTTGTTGGAAAATAAGTATATCCGGCCGAGTGTGTCTCCTTGGGGAGCACCAGTTCTGTTTGTAAAAAAGAAAGATGGTACACTCAGGTTGTGTATCGATTACAGACAATTGAACAAGGTTACTGTGAAGAATAAATATCCTTTTCCTAGGATTGATGACCTCTTTGATCAAATGAGAGGAGCAAAGGTATTTTGCAAGATTGTCTTGAGGTCTGGTTACCATCAGGTGAGAATCAAGGATGAAGACATTCATAAGACATCCTTCAAAATAAGGTATGGGAATTATGAGTTTGTAGTGGTACCATTTGGTCTCACAAATGCACCAGCTACATTTATGTGCCTCATGAATAGTGTCTTCAGTAGGTATTTGGACAAGTTTGTTCTTGTTTTCCTTGATGACATTCTTGTTTATTCCAAGAATGAGGAAGAGCATGAAGAGAATTTGAGATTGACATTGAAATTGCTTAGGGAGCATCAGTTGCATGCGAAATTGAGCAAGTGTGACTTCTATAGAAATAGAATTCAGTATTTGGGTCACATTATCTCAGAGGAGGGTATATCTGTGGACCCTGAAAAGATTGAGTCCATTATGAATTGGCCTACTCCAAGAAATGTGACAGATGTAAGATCTTTTATGGGACTTGTAGGATACTACAGGAGATTCATTGAAGGATTTCCCAATGTTGCACATGCCATCACTTCTTTGCAAAAGAAGGGGATGAAGTTCGAATGGACATCGAGGTGTGAAGAAAGTTTCCAGAGGTTGAAGAATATTCTCACTAGTGCACCAATATTGAAAGTTGCAGATCCAGAGAACAATTTTGTGGTGTGTATTGATGCATGTGGACAAGGGCTTGGAGGAGTCCTTATGCAGGACAACCATGTGATATGTTATGAGTCAATAAAGCTGAAGGAACATGAGAAGAACTATGCCACTCATGATCTAGAGCTTGCAGCCATAGTACATGCTCTCAAGATGTGGAGACATTACTTGATGGGTAGAAGATTTGAGCTCAGAACAGATCACTGTGGACTGAAGTATTTGTTTGATCAGTCTACTCTGAATGCTAGACAAGCAATATGGCTGGAATTTTTATGTGAGTTTGATTTTGAAATCAAGCACATAAAGGGAAAAGAAAATAAGGTAGCTGATGCACTCAGTAGGAAGGTGCAGGAAATGCATGTGGCATCTCTTAGTATTTGCCAATCAGATTTGAGGCAGCATATTGTTAGTCATGCTGCTGAAGATGAATTGTATGATCAGGTAAAAGACAAATTGGAGTAGCAAAGTCTTGAGAAGAGGTATGAGGGATATAAATTGGAAGAAGACGGACTTCTCACTTATAAAGGAAGAATTTATATTCTAGATGTAGCAGATTTGACGAGAGTTGTCATGGATGAAATCCATCAAGCTCCATATTTTGGTCACCCAGGATATCAGAAGACAATTGCTACAGCTAGAAAGCAGTACTTTTGGCTAGGAATGAAAAAGGACTTGGCTGAATACATTTCAAAGTGTATGAAATGTCAACAGGTAAAGGTTGAACATCAACATCCAGCAGGTTTGTTGCAGCCTTTGCCAGTTCCATAATGTAAATGGGAAGTTATTTCCATGGATTTTATTACAAGATTGCCGATGACTTGGAGACAACATGATTCCATCATGGTTGTGGTAGACAGGTTGACAAAGGCATCGCATTTTATACCGGTGAAGTCTACACATAAGACAGATGACATTGCAAAGATCTTCATGAAGGAGATATTTAAATTGCATGGATTGCCAAAGGCAATAGTCTCAGACAAAGATGTCGAGCTCACTTCCAACTTTTGGAAGGGGTTGTTTGCATATTTGGGTACAAATCTAATCTTCAGCACTACATACCATCCTCAGACAGATGGGCAGACAGAGAGAGTTAATCAGGTGCTTGAAGATATGCTTTGCACGTACGTAATGGGAAAACCAACCAAGTGGGAAGATTACTTACATTTGGTGGAGTTTGCTTATAACAATGAACAGCAGGAGTCCTTGGGGATGAGTCTATATGAAGCTTTGTATGGAAGAAGTTGTAGGACACCAGTGACTTGGGATAACCCAGTGAACATGATTGTGCTTGGACCAGAATTGCTCAAAGAAATGGAGCAAGAGGTTGTAAAGATCAGGCAGAATCTGAAAGTAGCACAGGACAGACATAAAAGCTATGCAGATAAGCATAGGGTGAATAGGGAGTTCATTGTTGGGGATCATGTTTATCTCAGAGTGAGGGCAAGGAAAAGTTCCTTGAATCTTGGCGGTTGTGCCAAGTTGTTACCAAGATATTGTGGGCCGTTTGAAGTGCCTGCTAGCACTAGAGCTCATAATGTTTTTCATGTTTCTTTGCTTAAGATATATGTACATGATCCTAACCATGTGATAAATTGGGATGTGATTCAGGTGGAACCTGAGGGAGAGTTCCGAATCGAGCCAATGTGCATCCTCGACAGGAAGGTCATAATGCTTCGGAACCGAGCCATAGGTCAGGTAAAGGTGCAATGGGAGCACTACGGACCTGAAGAGGCTACATGGGAGCTAGAGGATGCCATGTGATTGGCACATCCATTTTTGTTCAATTTTGCAGAACAATGAGATGATACTAGTGTAGCATTTTTGTTCAATTTTGTAAGCACTGAGGACAGTGCTATTGAAGGGGGAGGGGAATGTCACACCCCGATTTTGACCCCGTTGCATTAGATGTATATGATGTATATATATTGTAATGATCATGGTGTGGGTATAAAGGCCAAGGCCCCACCATTGATTGGTTATGCTATGTTTCGGATTTAAATCTGTCACTGACGGTGTATTGGGGCATGCGGCATAGATATTAAGTTTTGTCATCATGTACATATGCATTTTTAATTAAAATGAACCCGACCAGCTACGCTTGTGGCAACTAAATTGAGAAGGGGCATGATTTTCACAAGGATAAGGGTGGGGAAATTGTTAAACCTTAGCCATTGAGGGAAAAACCCATGTGTCATTTTTCCTTGTTTTATCCAACCACCACAATTGAGAATTGTTGCTGGTGGTTGAGGAAGTTATTGTTTTGGGAGTGGTGTGGTAGGACTGTCAGTCCATGCCTACACACACACTCCACCCATGGTTGACTTGATAATGGAAAAAGAAACCACTACCATCACTCCCACAAGGATTTTACTCTCTCCACGACTGTGCAAGAGCACTCATGCACTCTCCACTACGCAGGCCTCCCAAATTGCTGTTCATCCTCACGTAGGAGTGGAAGTTGCTCAGGTTCACGCATTTCTGGCTATGGGGCATTCTCACCATTGCCTGTTCATTGTTCTCCCGCCCAGGACTTTTTTGGCTTTTACCCATGCAGTTTTCCTCTGCGGATTTACGTGACAGTGGCTGTATATTTTCCTCACAGGAAGATTTGTGGGTCTTGTGTTGTTGTTTCTCTCACGTACAAGCTGAGAGAACTGTAATTTCTTCCCCGGCGTGGTCTGTGTAAGTCTTCCAGTGTATTCATTTCCTGGGATGTGCTGTTATTCCCCACGTTTGTTGGTATTGTATGTTGATACATTTTGGGATGGTGGTTTTCCCCCATGTTGTAAATTGTGTGCACTGATATGTTCAGTGGCCTGTTGTAATTAGTTAGGAGTCGTTTTGGCCATGATAGAGCCAAGAACGACTCGGGAATCATTTCCCCGGTTAAGCTATACCAGCTGATTGATTGCATACGTGCAATGGTTGGTATTCGGACTGTGTAGGGAGTAGGGATGGGGGTTTGGTTTGCTTGATAAACCTGGTTGCTGGAAACCACACAGACAAGGCTAGAGGGATGGATTTCTTCTCCACAACCCCTGAATAGCACTGGAAAGGAATGTAGGGCCTGAGGGACTGTGTAGCAGAGAAGGGACTAATTCCTTGTGTTGGGTGTGTGTGGGTGTCTTAGAAGTCAGGCTAGTTCTGGTGTAGGTGTTCTTGGCTCTGTAATGAGCCCACCAACATAGAATTTAGCCTTTCCCAACTCCTGGATGGCCTGAAAAGCCCAACTGTGTTGGCTTGGCTATGCTTTGTGTATCCTTGGCTATGTGTAAGCCTGCTTGTTCCCTTATTCCTTGGAGAATCATGACCATCTCGGGGGTGGCAACGCTGCTAAGAGATTAAGGAGCACGCTGGCCTATGGTTGGGTGGAACATTGTAGTGACGTAGCTGGTTGCGGATCAAGTTATTCATAAGATAAGTGATCTTGCTCATTTTACTTCCGTAATCATATTTGTTAAGGATTATGATGAACATGTTGAATGAATGCTGTATGAATGTGTGTTGTTTCTGCTGCGTACGATAAACAATTGCATCTGTGCATGTTCTAGTTCAAATAATTTTATTTCAGCATTCTGTTTTAGCATTTTATGAATTCACATGTTCATGGGGCTCTCATCCCGGATGGTTAACGTCATGGGGTCACGTCCTCTTCGCCTGTGGAAGGGTTGGGGACGTGACATATTATCAAAACATATTCATGGTCGTAAGACCATAGAAGGATGGAAACCAATAATTAACACAAGGACGATACAAATATAACCACAAAAATTGTGTACAGGAAATGCAAAGACCCTAAGGGTCATTTTTAATTCATTATACAGTAAAAAAATTTATCAAAACAAATGTACGCATATAGGGTGTTGGTGTAATACCATCCATGATGGATTCCACCATTGTTTTAAACCCTACACAATCTCCAACTACAAAGTAAGCAAAGTGGTGGTTAGTCCATCTGCGATGGTACCCACAACACTAACGTATGCACTAAAAAAAACCTCAAAAGAACTTAAAAATGACGTGAAGCTTAGATGCTGTAAATTCCTCTGTAAATCAGAGTTAAACCCCATGGGTTTCGAAAAAACACACAACACTTATATTGCACATAGTTGGAGTGGTTTTCCTACACTTGGCTCCTTTTGCTAATTCTCTAGTACTTGCATCAAACCAAAACTTATTTTAGCGACTGTGGTTGAATTTATTTTAATTACAAAAACCAAACCATAGTAAGGGTTTGGTATATATTAACTGGGCATTCTAAGACACAGGCCTTGGAGGAGGTGACCCTTTCACCTTCCTCATTAGTGCTCCCAACCTGCAACAAAGACAATGGCTGCAGTTAAAACAACTTATTAAGCCCTATAAACAAGATTGAACATTAAATATAAGTGCCAATGCTCTTTACATTGTGCGAGTTGTAGTGAGGGTAGGGTTCGAATCCTCCATGGAGACCCTTATTCTTCCTCTACCTACACAAGAAAACATTGCAATGTCAGTTACAATTAACCCAGTGAAAGAAAACTTCATTTAAAAACTTGCAGTGTTAAATCAAGTTTACCTAGTGAAGGGTAGCATTGAACTTGAATCAATGGTTGGGAGAAACAAGGAGTTGCAAATGACCATGGAAGCCATGAACAAGAACACTAATACCTTGGAAAGAAACTAGTTACATTTCCATCAAACACTATATCAGCGATTAAACTAGAAAACCCAACAAATAGACATCAATAGAGCAGATCTTGACTCTCTGTCTCTCTCTTACACAAACTAAACAAACTAAGAATGTGGGGTTCATACAATAAAGGAAACACATTGAACTCTTGAAAAACCCTAACTAATGAACCCTACAAGTGGATGATAGAGATAAGATCTCGGGGCCAGTGTGGAAGCATGGTCGCACTATCAACCACAACCAGGACACACTTTTAAGACACAAGTCAACTCAATTACAACACATTAAACTCTTCTCCATATCTAATGATGGACTTTCAATAATTTGCATCGAACCATTAACACTATTATAAGAACCATAACATATGCCATAACATGTTAAACCAACAATGTATTATATTAACATTGCAAAACCATGGTTTAAAACGATGACAATATACATACGATAAAGCTTTACACCCTCTATTCCTTAGGACCAAGGTCCTTTACATTACTTTATACACTATGCTTATGACTATGGTAAGTTTTGTGGCCACATCAACACTTATTACATTGCAAGGTGGGATCAAGACTATGGTATAGTCTCCCAACCCTTGGACTAGTAAGGCCCCAGTAACTATAATAAAAACAAAAGAAAGAAACTGTAAAACATCACCTTCAGGCGTGGTTGTATGTAGCGGTTAGACTTTTCCATTACCACAGTGGGTGAAATGTGGCATATGCAACGAAATAATATAATTAACTTACATCAACATCATTAATTAAAATTATAAGTAATACTGCTTGTTAAAAGTTGTATGAATATTGCTAGTTAAATACATGTACACAAATTTTTTATTTACAATTTTTTAGGTATGTGACAGAATGGTATCAGAGCATGGTTACAGCACTAGGCATGAACCGGGTCAACACTAAAATTTCTAAAGAAACCATAAAACTAATTTTACTTTATTTTTTGGTTTGATTCTCTTACAAAATAGGAAGAGAAGGACAACTTTATTTTTGCGGAAAAAATATGGAAAAAGTATGGATTTCTGCAGAAGAAGAGTCTCACCTTAGGAATCCTATAAATAATGAAGAGGGTAGTTTAAGGGATGGGGAGATCTGGGTAAACCTGGATGAAATTCAAGATAATAAATCTAAATTATAAAGAACTCTTAGAGAACTAAGATCAGAGATAAAATGATTTAAAGAGGATAATGAATGAATCCTAAAAGACCAAGTGGAACTGTATAATATTTTATTAGATAACATACATAATGATGAAAAAAGAGAAAAAAAAGAGGAACCAAAACGTAACATACTAAAAACTACACCTTACAAACGTAAAGGAANAAAAAAAAAAAAAAAAAAAAAAAAAAAAAAAAAAAGAAGAAGAAGAAGATTCGAGTAAAAGTAGCAATGATAATAAAAAGAAAAAGAAGTGCAAACCATATGAATAAATATCTGGGGAGTTTAAAAATATTAAACCACCAATGATTAATGGTGAAATTGAAAAAGGAAACAACACAGAGGGAACCCTTAAAATGTTTGGAATGTGGCGAACCGCATTATTTTAAAGATTACCCAATAAGAAATAAAAAACTTTAATGTTCACTCCATTCAAGAAATAGTTAAAGTGGGTGACATGGCAAGGAGCATACATAGAATCAAATTTGTGTTGGAGAACCGACAAGAAGACCATCAAACTTCAATCGTCAAGATTGAAGGTATGATAAAAATTCAACTTGTTTCCAGTTTGATTGATCTAGGTGTAAGTTGAGTTATATATCACATAGAATAGTTGAATTATGTAAATTAGGACTATAAAAAATTGATAAGTCATTGCTGGTATAGTTAGCCATAGGTACTAAACGTAAAGTCACTAGTTATGTTAAATACTATGAAATATTAATGAATGATTTCATTACGCATGTTGATCTGAATATTTTACCTCTAGGTTCCTATGATCTGTTAATAGGAATGGATTGGCTAGAAAAACACAAAATAATACTAAATTGTTTTGAAAAAATCCTTTACATGCATAGATGATACAAGAAACACAATTAAGGTGAAAGGAATTCCCAGAAAATTTATGACCAGAGAGATCTCTGCTCTACAAATGAAAAGATCAGTACGTAAGGGATGTAAAGTATTTGTTGTTTATGTAATGGATGATAAAGATAATGAAAACAAACTTAAAATAGAATATATACCTATCTTAAAAGAGTTTGAAGACATCTTTCGAGAAGAAGTCCCTCAAGTTCCTCCGAAAAGAGACATAGAATTAACAATCAATCTGATACCCTGAGCGATACCAGCATCGAAAGCTCCTTATTGAATGAACATAATAGAGCTTACAGAACTCAAATCAAAATTACAAGAATTGATTGACAAAAATTATATTCGACCTAGTGTTTCCGCTTGGGGAGCACTGGTCTTATTTTTAAAGAAGAAAGACAAAACCTTAAGATTGTGCATAGAGTACTGAAAACTAAACAAAATGACTATTAAAAATCGATCCCCACTACCCAAGATAGATGATTTATTTGATCAACTCTGTGGGGAAACAATCTTTTCTAGAATAGACTTAAGGTATGGATACTACCAGGTGCAGATCAAAGATGAAGAAATCTTTAAAATTGCTTTTAGGACCTGTTATGGTCACTACAAATTTTTTGTAATACCTTTTGGGTTGACAAACACATCTACAACATTCATGTGCTTAATGAATAGTATTCTAAGTAAATATCTGGATAAATTCGTAGTTGTATTCATTGACGACATACTCATTTACTCAAAAAATGAACAAGAGCACAAATAACATTTAAAGATGATTCTGCAATTACAAAGAGAACAACAACTATATGCTAAGTTCAGTAAATGTGACTTATTTAAAGACATCATTCATTAGAGGAAATTTCAACTCAAAATGGGTCTTTTAACTTTTATTCAAATTCCATGTCATCATGTGTTAGCCAATGAAATTGCTTTAAATTTGAAATACCGTATAGGTCTTAAACACTTTTTTAATATAAATTTGGGGATAGCTATCATAAAAAAAACTACTTTTTTTGTTTGTATTTTTGACATATCTCCCTGTGTTTTTACTCAAATCTTGATCGAGAGAGCTCGTTGGATGCAGAATTAAATTCCGCATCCAACGAGCTCTCCGGATCGAAATTTGAGTAAAAACACAGGGAGAGATGTAAAAAATACAAACAAAAAAGTAGTTTTTTTCTTTTCTTCCTCCAAAATTAATAAATATTATTTTATTATTTTAACTATTATTTTATTAATTCATTTTAGGAGGCCCATTTTGAGTTGAAATTTTTTCTAATGCAATATCTAGGACACACAGTGTCCAAGGATGGAATCTCTGTCCACCCCAACAAAATTAAGGCTATCACTAAATGGCCAGTTTGTACAAATGTAACCGACATAAGATCATTCATGGGGATTACTGGTTATTATCGAAACTTCATCGAAAGATTTTCTAAGATATCCTACCCCATAACTTCACTGGAGAAGAAAGGTGAAAAGTTTGAGTGGACTAAAAAATGTATGGAAAGATTTAATAAATTAAAACATATGTTAATTATTGCCCTATCTTAAAAATGGATGATCCTTTTAAGGATTTCATCATATGCACCGATGCTTGTAGAGAAGGATTAGGTGGGTTATTAATACAAGATAATTACATCATGGCTTATCAATCTAGAAAATTAAAGGAGCATGAAAAGAATTACGCAATGCACGACTTAGAACTTGCTGCAATAATTCACGCATTAAAGAGGCAATGACATTACCTCATCAGAAGGAAATTTATGCTAATGTCACATAACATAAGTTTAAAATATTTATTTCACTAACAAAATTTAAATGCTAGACATACACGATGGTTTTATTTCTTGAGTGAATATGACTTCGAAATAAAACACATCAAGGGAAAAGAAACAAAGTTGCAGACGCTTTGATTCGTCACACAAATTTACTATTTGCAAGAAGTAGTTATGACCAAGATCCGGTAAATCAGATCTTAAGTGCAGACATTTTGATAGCGAATACCAAATTTTAAAAGAAAAGACTGTTGAAAATGAAAAAAACAGATAAAAACATATTTCAGCCTAAATAGAAGAGGATTTTTGCTACATAAAAACAGGTTGAACATACTAAATACAACAGAAATCAAATTAACAGTCATGAATGAGTTACATAACCAACCTTTCAAGACATCCTGGATACCAGAAGATGATCACCATGATCAGAAAGGAATTCTTTCGGCCTAACTTGAAGAAAGAGGTAGTAGAGTACTTAGATCATTGCATCGAAGGTCATCAAGTCAAGGAAGAACACCAACATCCAGCAGGGTTATTACAACTGCTACCCATTCTAGAATGGAAGTGTGAAATAATTAGCATGGCTTTTATAATAGACCTACCTAAAAATTTCAGGCAACATGATTCAATCATGGTCATAGTTGATAAGTTAAGTAAAGCAAATCATTTTATTCTTGTAAAATCTACCTATAAGGATGTTAACATTGCATATATTTTTATGAAATAAATTTTCAGGTTACATGGTGTACCAAAGGTAATCATCTCAGATAGAGATGCAAAATTTAAAGAAAATTTCTGGAACGCTTTGTTTAAAGGGTTAAGTACATAGTTTAACTTCAGTACTGCATATCATCCGTAAATGGATGGGCGGACTGAAAGGGTAAACCAAGTCTTAAAAGACATGCTAAGAATGTATGTAATGGAAAAAATAGGTAAGTGGGAAGACTACCTACACTTAGTAGAATTTGCTTATAATTATAATTTTCTAGCATCAGCAGGTATGAGTCCGTTTGAAATTCTGTATGGAAGCAAATGTAATACTCCAATTTCTTGGAAAAATCTAGTTGATATGTTAATGTTAGGACTTGATTTGTTAAAAGATATGGAACTAACCATGAAACAGGTGCAACAAAAATTGAGAGCTTCCAAAGACAGGAAGAAAAGTTATGATGGCCTAGAAAGAACTCCTAGAGAGTTCCACGTGGGTGAACCTATGTACATAAAGGTAAATCCCAAGAAAATCTCTCTGAGATTGGGAAAGTATTCAAAGTTGGAGCCCAGGTATTGTAGGCCATTGGAAATTTTCGCTAAAGTGGGGCCGGTTGCATATGAGTTATCCCTACAACCAACTTTTAAAGTGCATAATGTTTTTCACGTTTCTATTTTAAAAATATATATTCATGATGCTACTCATGTGATCGATTGGAATGATATCCAGGTTGAACCCGAAAAAGAGTTCTATGTGGGACCGGAGTGTATTCTCGCCAGCAACGAACTTTCACTCCAAAACCGTACCATCGGATAAGTCAAAGTGCAATGGAAGCACCTTAGTCTAGAAGAATATTCTTGGGAATTGGAAAGCATTATGCGAAAGGCATATCCAATCTTATTCCAAGATGAGGAAATGGAAGAATAAATAAAAAAGTTAGTAACACCGACGATGATGTTATCCTCTAAGGGGAGGTGTATGTAATGCACCTAAAATTAAGTAGAGGTTGACCCTCAACAAATGCACCTAAGAAAACCCAACAAATCACCATAAAAAGAGCAGAGCTTGAATCTCTCTCTCTCTCACAGACCAAACAAACTAAGAATGTGCGGTTCAAACAACAAAGGAAACACATTAAACTCTTGAAAAACCCTAACTCCAGAACCCTACAAGTGGACGACCGAGACAAGATATTGAGGCCTACATAGAAGCCTGGTTGTGCTGTCAACTCGTAGCTAGGACACACTTTTAAGACTCAAGTCAACTCAGGGACGAAACATTAAACTCTCAGCCAAGTGTAACGATGGCATTTCTATCATTTGCATCGAACCATCAACACTATGATAAGAACCATAACATAGAACATACCATGTTAAACCAACGATGTATTATATTAACATTGCAAAACCATGGTTTAAAATCGCGACAATATCCATATGATCAAGCTTTACACCCTTTGCGCCTTAGGACAAAGGTCCTTTACAATACTTTATACATTGTGCTTAAGGCTATGGTAAGTCTTGTGGCCACATAAACCCTTATTACATTGTAAGGTGGGATCAATACTATGGTATAGTCTCCCAACCCTTGGGCTAGTAAGGCCCTAGTAGCTATAACAAAAACCAAAGCAAGAAACTGTAAAACATCACCTTCGGACATGGTTGTACGCAATAGTTAGACATTGCCATTACCGCAGCTCGCAAAACGTGACATAGGCAGGGAAATAATATAAGTAACTTACATAAGCATCATTAATTAAACTCATAAGTAATACTACTCGGTAAAAGTTGTATAAATATTGCTAGTTCAATGCATGTGCAATATTTTTTATTTTTTTACAATTTTTTAGGTGTGTGACAATTTAATTCCATAACATGTACTAATAGTTCTATCTTAAATGATAAAACATTTACACCTCACAAAATTTGATCCTTCTATTGATTCCTCTTTATACTTATAAATATAATAAAAATGTTGTATAAAAAAAAATTCTCAATTTATGTTTAAACATAAATTGAAACCTTGTATACATACTGTTGATATAAAAAATATTAATTTCCCTATTTTCACTACTTTAATCCGATGGTCCAAGAACTTACACTTGGAATGATTTAAAGCAAATATTTAATACATCCAAAATTTAAAATACTCCAATAATGTTAATTATTGAATATGCCAAAAACATTCCTGTACCACTTTCATGATTGTTTGGAAGGGTTGCATTCCATGTGGTGGCCGTGACAGGGTTGGTGGGTTGGGAGGTTTACAAATTCCCTAATTTCATTAAAACGGAGTTACTTATTGATTCGTATACGCAAAGCATACGGTTACCTTTGATTATTGCCGAGAGATAAAGTATTTCAGCTAATTGCGCAATCCCCGTTCCAACAAAAGAGTATGGAATTACGCCACCTCTGAGAGATCAGAAAGCATTACACTCCACCCAGAGTCAGCGCTAATTATAAAATTGGCCAAAAGCGTGTCACCTTTTTCGATTTTAATCAATAAATCGAAGACTTCTTTATCAACTTTACGATTTCAATTAATTTATGGAAGACTTGTTTCTTCCTTACAAAATTTAATGTAGCGAATTTAACATCTTCTAGACCATCAGCTGGGTGCCTGAGGAATCTACTCATTGGTACTCTTGTTCTTTCCCAGGCATGAATCCCAATAAGACTTTCAAGTTTTTCTCAGAGTCCCACTTATTAAGGGTTAACAATATTTATTAGGCAGTAGAGTAATAAATGTTAAGAAGCAGCATTGTGGACTGCTAGATCTTATTTGTTAGATCTGAAATAAGTTGAAATCCAACAATACACAGTGCTACAGCCGCATCATTTATTACTCTGTAAATTTTTTTTGCCCTTGTTAAGAAATCCATCCAACCTCCCAAGCGCCTTATATACTGAACAAGGATCTCTCATCCAACCCTGCCCATTTGACAGGCTCCACTCCAGAGAAAAAATCTGTCCAATCTATAAGTTTCACCTCCAATCTCCTGTACAGTGTACTCCCCTGTATGCCCAACTTTATAAGAAATCAATATTGGAAAACACACCCCCTTTGATTGAATATTCACAAACTGGACACCTCTCTTTCATTATGATTATTATATTGGAAAACCCACTTAATGATTTTAAGCAGCCTCCAACCCGTAATGCTGACTACACAATGACAGTATGGAGGGTCCTCCCCAATCAAGTGGACAGGGATGGCCATCACAGTCAGTTGAGAAATTGGGGATGATTGATGATTGATTCAGGTCTCATCTAGAATGCCAAATAAACATACATGATCATGCCCACATGAACAGAAACCAGATAACATCATTGCAAAACAACAAAACCCAATTGATGGATTCCTTTGAAACGAAACGAAAAGACTAAAACTGAGAGAGCGGAAATTCATGTAAAATGATCAGAGTGGATGAATGTGGAGATGATGATGCTTCTCCTGGTCCTCTCAGTCGTATATCATGACGGCATCTGTCGCGTAAGACAAACGAAAGAAAGAGAGGAAAAATTATTGTGCCAAGAGTGAGAATGGGGGAAGGAGCGTGAGCCTTTGCCTCTGCGCAAATCTTTTGAATCAAGAAAACCCATTATTACTGCAAACAGCGAGAGGATCCATGGCATCCACTCCTTTGGGCGATAAGAGAGAAAATCTGAAACCAACTTTACCAAAGTCAACAGCTAACGAATGATCAAACCTCGTGATCACTAAGTACTCCATCATCATTATCACCGCCAAAGCTCAACAACAGCAAGGCCTGCAAGCACTTGAACAAGAAAATCAAGAAGATCAAGAAGCCGACTGATCTTGATTGCAATCTTTATTCATATTGATCACCAATCTTCATCATTTCTGAACTCGATCTCAATCTGTACTCATCCGCAGCACGAGAATTTCTTTTTGTTCGCCGTCTCTGTGGATCTCTGTAACCTCTATCACTTTATAGTCTGGTAAACATCTCCTCATTTTTGCAGCAAGTACCTCAATATCCCTCTCCTTTGCTTTGCTCTCTACACAAGCTTAGGTCCAGGCTTCGATTCACAGCAGGAAGCTAAATGTAAACGTCATTCAAAAAGGCATGATCTCGTTGCGCTGATCGTTCTCAGCTAATTCCTGAACTCGTGGTGGCCGCTTTAACAGCAACGATGCCGGAAAGTTATGGTCAGATAAATCCTTTTGTTTCTGCAGAGTGTATGCAAGGATATTTTCTAACTAGGCCTCAACATGAGCTAGTTCATTCAATGGATTCTTTTCAGGAGACTTTTCATGAAAGAAACGGTGTACCAGATGGTGAGCTACAACCTTCGAATTTTGCTTCTCAGAGTGATAATTCCGATTATTGTTTTCTCCGACCAAGCCAACTCAAGCTTTCTGGTAATCGAGAGTTTCCTGCTTTCTCGAATAGGGTTTCTCAAGATCAAACCCTGTTGATGAACTCGACAGAATATAACGACTCTCAACGTGGTTTGATCTCATCACCTCTCGGCCATGCTGCTGATCAGGTTAGCTTTAGCTGCACGGATACAATTTCTCATATCGATTACAGAACCAATCTGCCAGAGATAAGTCTCTTGAGATCAACCGATGATCAAAGCTTCGATTCAGGCGTTCAGGAGAACGAAAAAAGATCCGAGGGCTTGAAAAATTTGAGTAACCTGTGGTGAGTCTTGCTTACAGTCATTTATTTGGCAATAATACTTGTGAACTAGCCAGCACTGTTAAACCTATTTTGGTGACTTTCTGGGGTTTGAATAAATTATAGGTGGGGAGCGTCGTCTAGTTGCGATGTGAAGATGAAGAAGGTGAAAGTCAGAAGAAAGCTGAGAGAGCCGAGGTTCTGTTTCCAGACTATGAGCGATGTAGATGTGTTGGACGATGGTTACAAATGGAGAAAATATGGCCAGAAAGTCGTCAAGAACACACATCATCCCAGGTTATACAATTTTCCCTTAGTAATTTTGCCATTGTTTCTTGAAACTTCACAGAGATATATTTATACTGTGTGCCGATCCATCTTAGTTCAGATCTCTAAACACATAGATCATAGAATATTTTTGCACCCTAGTTCTTCTATCATAATAAGTCAACGATTGTTTCACACAGATCACTGTTTTCAACGTCCACAAGTGTTGCTAAATCTCTAAAAATTATTGCTTGACTGCTTTTGTTATCCTGCTTCAGTTTATCCTCCACATCTGAGAATAAATATCCTAAATTTTGTCATGGTTGTTTCATACAGATCTGATTTTAACGTTCACTAGCCCTAGCCTACTCTCTCAAATTTATTAGAGCCTTTATTCTCCACACCTTGAAGAAAGATCCCAGATTTTGTGATGTACTCTCTGGTGTTTTCAGTCTTGACATAATTTTGCATCGTTCTATATGAAAAACATTTTGCTTACGCTAATATATTTATACAGGATGAAGATGTTGAGCTTCATATTTATGTTTTTCCATTAACAGGAAAAATGCTTTAAATAAACAATTTTGTCTTGTTTGTACATAAAGATTGAAGACAAGATGTATGTACTGCTCCTATACTTTGTAGAAAGATTTAAAAGGAAGAGTTGTAGTTATTGCACCTGAGGGAATGTTCAATTTACAGCCAACGTGAACATAAACATAAGAGAAAATATAAACTGACTGAGATCTGTCTATCCTGCACCAAGAAGTTTGTACTTGAATTCTTAATTTTTTAGTGATTGTTTTGTGTGTTTGTCTGTCTTTGATGAAAATATTTCTTAAATCATCAACGATTTTATCTCACACCAAGATATTTCCATCTCAACATAAATCTTCTGAAAAAAACACGAGAATGGCTTATGAAAAAACCTTATTTTTTAAGAATGTGACTAAATAGTTAAACACAAGTATGGGTTTTTCATATTTTTCAAAGTTAAATCTAGGATATTCTTAAGAATGCACAGCAAATAGTCATTTTCTAAAATACGTTAGCATCTGGGGTATATATAGAATACCTTGCCTTCCAGTAAAAGAGCTTGAGAAACTGTATTTTAGCTTTTGAGATGGATGTTACTAGATATTAACTGACATTTTCATTGATGTATCTCGCTGCGACTCTAGCTAGTAACTTAAACCACTGACAGACTCTTGTAGATTGATTTGGATTGGTATACAACCTTTTTACGTTGATAGCAAGAAAAGTAGACTAAACTTCTATTGAAAAGTGAACGATAATTCATGAACATTTTCTTTCCAAGGAAATAGCCTGTAACGTAGCTAGCAAAACTTGTATGTCACTAGTTCAAATCCGTGGCGATGCTCCACAACCTGGAAGTTAGTGTCTGTCGAATACTCTCACATGTGAGAACATTTAAGGTAGATTACTAATACTGAACATCAAATTCCGGAAACCACCCTCCCTGGTTTGTGGGGTTACTGATAGGAAATACAATTATTTTGTATATTTGACAACAGAAATAACTTAGAATGAACACTTTGACCATATTAAACTATCAAAACTGTATTCATACTTCTTCCAAATGCGCTTTAAAGTATTTGACATAGAACAGTCTGCCTCGTTGATATTTTCAAGTTACACTTCTGCCAAAATATAAACATTACTCAATTATATTATATATAATATTAATAATATGAAGTATTAGTTTAAACGTGTTATTATTTCAATTATATTATATATAATATTAATAATATGAAGTATTAGTTTAAACGTGTTATTATTTCAATTATATTATATACGATATTAATAATATGAACCATTAGTTAAAAATTGTTATTATTTTTAATTATATTATATATTATGAAGTACATGAGTTTGTTTATTAAATGTAGTTTGAGTAGTTGGAAATAATGATTATTGTTGTTTACCTTTTTTTCTTTTTTTAATTGAAATAGATAATAAATATTTTTTTATGATTTTTTTAACTTGCCAAAATTATAATTGGTTTGGAAAGCTTATTGACAAGTTAATACTATTTTAAGATAATCATTATAATATGATAATGATGAAAAATTAAATATAAATACTCTGTAATATATTATAAATTTATATAAATATTTGTTAAAAATAATTAGTATACTAATATAGAGATCAAATTAATGGACGAAGGAATCTCTTGACTTCATGTAAAGTTGAAGTTTATTTTATATTTTTATAAATGATTTCATAACAAGTTATTAATTTTAGAACTTTATTTTGTTATTTTATATAAAACTATGAAAATAATTTTATTTATAATTTTTTTAAATTATAATGAGATATATTTCAATAATAATCTCTTCTTAAATGTATATTTTATATTATTTACATAAAATAAATAAAATAAGAAGTGAATGTATAAAAAAATAAAGGTAATTAAAAACTTAATATATATAATATTTATTTTTTTCTTTTTATTAAAAAAATTAATAAATTTTATTATTATTTTTTAAATAAAAAAAATAATAGTTATATTTTCTCTTATGAATTAATCTTCTATTATATGAAAATTATATATTAAACAACCATATATTAGGTATATATCTACAATTTTGTTTTCTATTTATATTTGTTAATATCATTTCATATTTAACAATGAATACTTTATCTTATATATATATATTTACAATTTTGTTTCCAAGATAAATATTTATTTAAAATTAAAGTCACTATATATAATAAAAAATGAAAAGATATTTTTATAAATTATATCTATAAACTTTATATATCATTTTCTTTTATACTTAAAAATTTTGGAAATAAAAATATATCTATAAACATTATATATCATTTTCTTTTATATCTAAAATTTTTAGATATAAATAGTTCATAGATGTAATATACTTAAAACCATTTCATTAGGGCCTCCAGAGAAGCTATTGCATACTGAATAGAGAAATTAATTAATATATATTTTCATAATTTTATATTGAGAAATCAGATTTCATAGTTTTTATTGATTTCCTACATCAATCCAAATTTCTAGATTAATAAGCTTTATTTAATATATATATATATAATTTATCAAAATTTTATATATATTATTTATTAAAATTTTAAAAAAAAATCAAGATATAAACATTTCAATATTTTTTATTTTATTTTTAAATTATAATTTATATACCACCGCATTTAAATTGATTTAACCTTTTTGAAAAAATAAAAATAAAAAATTATGACTTTTCATACATGTTACAATATAAACATTAATCAATCAAATAATAGTAAATGGATTTGTTTCAAAATTAATGAATTGCAGTTGCTAAATTAATTTTCCATCAAGCTGGAATCTAGAATGGAATGAAAAGGACAAGTTGGGCTGCTTGACATTTGAAAATTATACCTTTCATATATCTATATATGTTATCTATTATTCATTAATATTTGAAAGAAACTTATAATATAAGACTTTATAAGTATTTTATTTTATTCTATCTTTAATTTGTACTATACACACCACCCCAACAAATTATTGGGTAAAATCTTTTGTCCACTTAAAGAATTTTATTCTATTTTACTCTCATCTATATCATTTATGTTATTCATTAAAATTTCAAAACAAATTTAAAATATAAGAGATCAAATAACCTATTTTTATATCATCTTAATATAATATATTTGTTTTACAAGAACGAATATCGATTATATTAAGAGACCATTGATATGACCACTCTAAAAAGGTCTATAATATTCAAAAATTGTTGATACACATGAAACACTTAACTTACTCCCAGAAGAGAGTTGCTAGTTCTAAAGTGTCCTATTATAAAAATATAACAAAGTTTTACAAAATTCATAAACCCTAAGGACCTTCTTGAGTGCAATCCTTGAAACTTCAACTCCCTCCTCTTGTGTTGGTTTCAAATGTTCACGAACATAAATGTTCCCAACATAAATGTGCACCAACATTTGCAGGTTTTAGTCCACTTGTTTTATATTCCCAGAGGTGCGACCGTTATACCATGTGGAGGTACTCGATACTCGAACACCCCGCCTCTGAATTAGCTCATGGGAATTGAATATAAATGTTCACCAACATCTACAGGTTTTAGTCCACTTGTTTTATATTCCGAGAGGTGCGGCCATTATACCATGTGGAGGTACCCGATACTCCAACACCCCGCCTTTGATGTAGCTTGGGGGAATTGAACCTTAGACCTCTGCTCTGATACCATGTAAGGCTTTACATTACACCAAAACCTCCAGATGTTGGTCAACATTTGCAACCAGCACAAGGCCCTATCACCAGGATTGGCAGTTAGCCCACTTGTTTTATATTCTTGTGCGAATTTCCTTGAGCTTGGCTTGTGAAGGAGCCACAGGAGCGGTCAACTCTAAGCTGAAGGCCATGAAAACATAGTTTACTAAATGAGACAGACTTCCTTTCTGCAACCAACAAAACATACTTATGAGTTTAGTTATAAAATCATAGAAAAAGAATATGTTGTATGAAAGATGCATATATCTATAAATAATGAATGATTTGGAACTATGTGAATTTGAAAGAATAACTGTCATGTGCAATAAAAAAAATCTAAAAGCTAATTCCATTGAAAAGAGGAGAGTTCAAGAAAGTGTCAACAACAAAAATTGGGACATAAAAATGTGTTGTAGCTCGTTAAGGTCTTTGTAATTAGGAAGGGTGAAGGTGACTACAAGAAGATGTATCGTTGCCCATTATGGTCTATCTAATCAGAAATGCCACTTAGGAGTGTCAAAGTGATTATAAGAAGTGTACAGAAGATGTGTGGTTGCCCATTAAGCTCTCTCTAATAAAAAATAGGTGTGAAATTGACTATAAGAAGTGACCATGTTGATGAGTATATGTCTATATCTAGAGATGCTAATATACGAAGGAGGTTGGTTATGTTGGTAGATGGTATTGGACCATACTACTCACTAATGAGATGTGCAAATAGTATGAAAGTTGAGTTGAGACATCTTCCTATTCACAAAGATGATGACAGGGTCGTCATCATCAAAAGATGGAACTAAAACATTAAGGGTGTGTTGCAATCATCAAAAGATGGAACTAAAACATTAAGGGTGTGTTGCAGAAGAGAATTGCGCCATGTGTATGACTGTTAAAGATGAATCAATGTGCCAATGGATGTGTTGTCAGCTAAACCAAGATTCCAAGTGCTAATATTTTGAAATGACAGACACTATTTCAGTGGGCAGGAATGCTATGAAAATAATATAAACCCAAGCAGAAAAGGGACCAAGCTATGATATTGTGCCATTGTGGGTTGCAAATGCTGTCCAGAAAGATTGTGAAACATAGTAGTTTAAGTTGTAGGCGTTGAGCCATAGGAACTAGCTGGTGGAATTATCTCGAGATGATGTAGGAAAAATCTACATGTTGGTAAAATGATCATAAAGACATCCAATAGATATTGGCAGTGGAAGGTCGAGAGGCTAGAGAAATGCATGAAAGGAGATGTCACTGGTGACGCAATTGCGGCTAGGGTTAATGACAATAGAGAGCTGTCTATGCTAATACCACAAGGCGGTGGGGTTAGGGTAACACAAAATATCAACAAAAAGCATAATAAGAATTTTCAGATTAAAGTGCAAAGCTAGGTATAGAGGCAGTGTATCTATGGATAATCGTTTTGTACTTGATCATAGCATGTGTTCAGAAGGTGAAGATTCTGAAGTTTACCCCACAATAATAATACAATTTATTGTTGTAAAATTGTGTCTCTGAAACTTTTTGCATGAAGTACTAGTTATGCCCAAAAAAATTGAGATGCGATTGTAGGCTCCGTTTGCTAGAAAGGCAAGCTGAGATCGTGCACCAGATAAAGGAAAAACGTGTAGATTATAGCTGGTGAGGAACTTTGATCCAAAACTAGGTTATCATCTCATATGCCCCATAGATCATATTCATGTAGTATGGATGTTGGTGAATTGTCCTGATCATCAATAATATCATGTTAGATGTCAAAACCAAACGATACATATGGATATCAACACACCTAAACCTCTAACCCAAAAAAACAACTCTCCAAATATAGTAACTGAAAATGTGCAGTCGTTTAGAAGCCCTCCTGCCTTGTACGCCTCTAGGTGAATAAGATACGAGGAAGACATCAAACCACGGATTGTGCCCTCCATATTGTTGTGGTTCTCTTAGTGTTTAACTTCCTTTTGAACGATAGTCAAATTGGAATTATTTCAAATCTGGTTTCCATTAAAGGTTATGTCCTTTTTGAGAAGAACATCATAATGTCGCATTTGGACCAAAGGTTATAGTATATTGCAATGTTCCTTAATGGTTATGATGTTTTGATGGTTACGATGTTTTGTGATGTTTTAACATATTTTGATGTTTTTCATGGTTGATTTAGAGTGACCATGGTTGGATTTGGTTGTCCATGGTTCACTATGCTTGACTTTGGTTGAAATAGATGATTTATAGTCAACCGTGTTAACTATGGTGTTCCATTATTGAGTTTGGTTTATTATTATGGGATTTAGTAGATCATGGTTGACCATGGTTGATTATGGTAATGTCACATTTCAATGTTCAGCATGGTTCACCTATGTCAAGTTCTTACATTTCTCAATGGTTGTCACTTTGTGATGTTCATAAATGATTATGCCACATTACAACTATTCAAGGGTTATGTTGGATTTTAATGTTACCTTATGGTTATGTCACACTAGGACACTCATCTACATTGACTTGTGTCAAATTTCAATTCTTCTAAAGGGTTATGTTCTTGAATGGTTATGATGCATTGTGATATTCATATTGGTCTACTCTTTTATTTTTATGTTCATCAATGGTTATATTATATCATGATGGTTATTAATAGGTTATGTCAAATTCTCGAATGCGGGTGACGGCGGGGAAATGGATGAGCATGCGTCAACCCCGAGAACCCATGTGCTTGAGTTTGGAGGAGGATTAGTCATGATTATACCTCTAACCTCATGCATGATGATACTTAATTCAATGTTGATTTCTATAAGTGGGGTTATCGGGTATTAGGTAGAAGCTACATAAATGAGTTTGTATGGGCCAAGAGAGATTTTGAGACTCACGCCATAGAAAATTATGGTGGAGAGTGTGGGAGAATCAAGTGAAGGTACAAAATCTAGTTGGGTCCATGAGGAAATTGTAGAGGATTTTATGAGAATTTATGGTGGTGTGGGTTCTTATTTAAATAGAGGTTCATGGTCTGGAAATGAGAGTGAACAACTCAAAACTATGTTTGTTCTCATCCCTATGATTGGAAACTGGTGGTGTCTAGAAATTGTCTTGCTTTAGTTGCATCTAGTGTCGATGGAGACCAGGGGGAAGTGGTCCAAGTGTGAAGCAAAGGGGAAGGGGTGTCCACTACTCATCGAGACAATATAGATAAGTTGGATGACTAGGATTCCCAATCCTTCAAGTTGAGAATCACTATCACCATTCAAGAGGAAATTGAGGAGATTAAAAATGGTATATGGGAACAAGTTCATGAGATACACTCAAGGGAGGAGTTTGATGAGCTCGCAGAGTGGTTGCATGACCCTAGTTCGTTGGGTGGTTGCATGGATTCCTAAAATTGTATAACTGTGACCTTCTAGGTAATGAAATAAATTCTCACCCATGTTATGATGTATACAACTACAAAGGAAGAATGAGATATGGAGCCGATTCGAGAATGGACATGCCACAATTCAAATTGCTACCTAATATATCACAAGGTCAATGTCATTGTGAGTAAACTAGGGATACAGGTCCTTCCTCACCCAGTGTTGGTGGCGAGTTTTGTTGTTGATGCTCCATAATTGGATCATCATGTTCCTACGATGAATGGAAGAGTCGTTTCACCACCACAACAAGTTCCTCCCGCTCCAAGGTTCGATTCTAGTAACCTTCAACTTCCTTAGTAATGTTATGCCTTCTCTATATGATGTTTAGGTGTTGTTTTTTAAACACCAGTTTTAGTTATGTTTGTTAGGGTCTTTGATGGTATGAGTGTGGGAAATCTATGGTAAGTGTAATTCTCTTGTAAATGAGTAGTTATCCTCACAATAGTGAGATTATCTTAGTTTTTCCCAATAGGGTTTGGAAAGACAACATAGTAGTATTTTACACTTAGTTTCATGGCTCTAGTTTAGAGTTATAACACTAGACATGTAATTTTTTTGAATTAATATAATATATCCTTACTTAAAGAAAAATAGCTTATATTAACTGTATTAGATTCATTTAGAATTATTTTACATTACAATGTTCATCTTTGTAGCCATGTTGAATTATAATGTTCTTCAAGTATTATGATGCATTCCAATACTAACAAAGTCGACATTCAATGTAACGTCACAAATAAGGTCACATTATGACATTCAAAAAGTGAAAATATAAGAGATTAATATCAATATCAATATCATGTGCCATTGAAATACTTAAAAAATAAAATATTGTCATTTTCAATCAAATGCTACATTGCAACGTTGAAGAATAATAATATAAAAAGCTATGCTAAAATTTCAATATAATATACTATATTATAGAAATAACATAATATCTCAATAACAAGCTTTAATATTCAATAATCTAATATGTTATATTATATAAATCGTAATATTCTATATTATAGTGTTGTAAATAATAAAATTGCATTTACATTATTCAAGAGATAAAATATTTATCATTTTAAATATTGTTGGCTTTTCTTAGATTGTCCCAAGTTCAACATCCATTTTGAAAAAAAAAACCAAAGGTACCGAATCGATAAGACTTAACCCTGTTAACAACACCTATGACGCAAGTGTGGTCTCACCACAGATACCTATAGGAGCTGCATGACTCATGTTTCTATAGTGGTAAAGGGGATATTTTCATGGATGTGTTTTAAAATCAACATCTATTTATTTCCGTATTCACACTGCGATCAATTTTCCAACTTAAGACCAAAACTTGTTTAACTTTCTCCCATAGCCAACAAATATGGTGATTTTAATTGTAATACATTAAAATTACATGTATTTAAGGTCACAAATGAATCTCACCTTCCCTTTGAGAAACATAATTTAATTTATATGAAACTTCAATAAAAATTATTATAATCTTAGCTATAAATATAACTAAATTTATTTTTCACATAAAATAATTTTAAATGCTTTTTACATAATGATGTAAAATTATTTTTCATTTTATGTTTATTTTGGCTAAGTTAAAAAAAAAATAATCACATGAAATCAAAGTGAACAGATTAAATAGAACATTTTATTAAAATAATAACTTGGACTTTACATGGAATGTGTTGAACTAATACATTTAGTTCATATACTTCATATACTTTTAATGATTTTATCATGAATTTGTTCATAATTATGTACATTAAATTCATATATTTAGAAACGAACAATTGAGAAGTATATAAGTGCTAAATATAAACATATAAAACATGATACTATATCAAATATTTAAATAACATTTATATTTTGTAGAGATAATCCTCCTACTAGACACACATGAAGGATGTTCCTTCTAGCATTAAGTTCTCTATCACACTTAATATCTCTATGATAGAGGCCACTCCCAAATTGAGACTACCACTCCACAATTGTGAAGTTCTTAAGGTTTGACTCTAAGTTATCTTGCTCAACCCATAAACCATAAGTATCTTTGGTGCAAAAAATCCCCTCTATAAATATCCAAATCAACCAGCACATATTCTCCCTCAACATCATCGAGAACTAGATCTCCTTCCATATAAGTAGTCCCTTATCTTATCTTAATTCCCTTATAATGCTCTAGCAGATGATAATCATGGAATCTCACTGCTAGGACTGCATGGGGACAAATTTCCTTTCACAGTAGTACCATAATCATCAGTATACATTTCATTAGCATGGGTATACACACATGTAAAATGAATTAAATTTCCTTTTACAGTACTACCATAATCATCAATATACATTTCATTAGCATGGGTATAAGCACACCTAAGATTACAATCCTTAGTTCCTAGGAAAATGGTTGTTCTTTCCTCCCTTTATCCATAGTTCATATATGAAATCCTCATGAATGAATCATTGATTTCTCCTACTCTTAGAATTATGTTTGCATGATTATTTAACTCTCCATTTGGTCCTCATGATGAGCCAATATTTTACCCTTAGAATAATGATACTTAAATCTCAATAATGAACATTAATAATTATGGGTTTAGGGACCTTAGGGTATAGAAATAGCTAAAGTTTGTAATAAAAGTCATTTAGATCTTACAATAATAAGTCAATAGGTCCTCTCTCGTTATCCCCCTTTTCATTACACCCACTTGTGGAAACTTAACCCGCCCATCTTCTCTTCATTCTTCTTTGGTTGTAACCATCATTATTTTTATTTAAAATATTAACATATATAGTTGCTACACATTTGGTCATCCTAGACCATTGATGTCCAATTTCTAGCAATTTGATCATTACATGCACATTTACATTCAAGGGTAAAAAATGAGGTAAATTACAGTTGCACTGTTAAGCGAAACCTACCCTTTACATCGAATGAACCACCAACCTCAAGGTGTAGAAGGAATTCATATGTCATGATCTAAAGAAAAACATAATGAAAATTGTTTCCTTTACTAAACTAATGGCATGAGCCTTAAAATGGCCCATAGTGCTCAACAAGTCTTCCAATTTTATCCAAAATTGAAAAATATTGTGAAGCTAAACTTTTCATCCTTGGGTTCGAAGGATAAATACCTATTGTATTGTATGGAGACTATGTTTTAATCAAAATGTTTATGGAAACTTATCCAACAATAAAATATATGGAAACATGGATACAATCTTACTACATACCCTAGCTAAAAGAACACATTCAATTGTATTATTATGAATTTATTTTTATTTTTATTTTTAAATTCTATTTTCAGTTTATAAGGAAGACAGAGACGAAATATTTTATAGTGGAGCTCATTTCATAAGATCACAAGGAGTCTTCCTCATTTAGTGTCCTTTTGTTTTAAGTTGGAAGTGTAAACCACATCGTTAGTCATAATATGGGTAAGACTCTAGCATATCCCTCTAAATTTTTAGGTCATAAGGAACAAGATTAATCATCTAGTAAACACGACTGAGAAAAATAAGGGATTGCTCACATGTTCTTACCATTTGTGTGGATGTCAATTTCAAAAAGGGTTCATGCACAGAATTGACATCCATGTTGAAAATTCTAGATGCATGTCCAATCATTGGACTATGGACCACTACCCTTTAGATGCAATGGTTTCCATGAACTTATGTACTTCAAAAGGGCTTGTCCATAGGTTCTTACCTTTTGTGTGGATGTCAAATTCAAAAAAGGAGTCATGGATGTAATTAATCATCATGTTGACAATTAGAAGCATCTCCAATCATTGAATTATGGATCACTACCCTTTAGAAGCATCTCCAATCATTGAACTATGGATCACTACCCTTTAGATGCAATGGTTTCCATGAATATGTGTACTTAAAAAAAATTGCTCATAGAATATCACTAGGTCTTGTTATAGAGATGAAGGCTTTGAACCAATTGATAAGATTAGAAGGAAAAACCAAGCTTTAGTCTTGCTTCCTAGAAATGAAACAAAAATAAACATTAAATAGGATTGGTAACTTTATGGCCTTGGAGATTACGTAAAATTTTCCCAACAAAAACTACCGGAATGGGTGGTGCAAAACAGATAGATACTGGAATAGGTGGTCACACAATTTCCCACAATGGTTGAGGCTGTGAATAGTCCATCACCTCTACTTCTCTCGTAAGAAGTGGGCTATATAATCAATCAATCACTATCAATCCCAGCTACCTTTCTTATAGGAACTCACTTCCTATCGTGAGTGAAACCATATGCCATGTCGATGATCCTAAAGGGTGTACCCTAAGTAATGATCGCCATGTATCCCTTCGTGGTCCATGTGTTCCATAGCATTAACGGAGTTCGAGGTCGAGGTATAAGTTCCATATTGGTGGAGTTCGACATATAGGGTCAAGGGTAAATTACGTTAAAAAAAAATTCCCAACAAAAAAAACACTGAGTTATTCATCCATTTAGAGAAATTCCATCACCCACACCAACCAAGACTCAACATTCAAAACAGATTTAAAAAGGGATATTTTGATACAAGATTCAAAGAACCATTCGAAAACAATTGTCTTGAAAAAGGTGGGAGAAACCCTAAATTTGAAATCTATCCACTCTCCCATTAGTAGTAGAAGAGTTGTCCACTGTTTCAACCTCGCCAAGGGTTAGCTCAATTGGTAAGACGTGTACAGTCTCTCTTAGTTCGTGGAGAGGTTGGAGAGGTCACGGGTTCGAGCTTTGGGTCCTTTGGAGTTAGGCCTTCTGCTAGGATGGCCGACAATTTACCACCTCTACCATCCACTAATGTGGAGAAGTATTGCTGGATTTTTCGTGCATGTTTCCATGTGAAAAAAAAAACCTTTCATGCAACAATAATCACATCCATCAACTCATAAAGACTATCCAATCAACATTGTAGTGAAAAAGAGACAAAATGAAATAAAGTGTTGACGAGATATAAGGAATTATTGGAATAACGTGAAGTGCTTGATTAACTCATGAAGACTATCCAATCAACGTTGTAGAGAAAAAGTGACAAAATGAAATAAAGTGTTGATCAGATATAAGGAAATCTTGGAATAACCTGGAGTGCTTGCGAAGTTGCGATGCAACAACTTTTTTTAGGAGGTATCCTATAAGGAGGGCTACCTAAGAGATTTGGAAACGAGATTTGGATTTCCAAATGAACAAATCTTTTGCATTGAATTATTGTTGAAATAAGTAAAGTTCTAAACAATTATAATCTCATAAAAGAAAAACGTTTTAAATAAAACAAAATAATTTTAAACAATTATAAAAAAGTAAATAAATTTTTTAAACAATTATAAATATTATTGTGAAATGAGTAACATTCTAAACAATTATAATGTGATAAAAGAAAAAATTCAAATATTTTATTTAAACATATACATTATAAATTGTTAAAATTAAATAATACTTAAAAAATGAAAAAAAAATAATTAATTAATATAATTCTTCTTTGTATCTTCTTTGTAAAAAAGTTTAACCCTATTTTTAATTAAAATATAAATAATAAATAAATCTATCTAAAATATTATTATGTACATTTTAATAAAATGTTTAAATTTTTATTAAATCTTAATAACATTGAAATCCATCTCGTCTAACTTTTTGTTTCTTATTTAAAATTTTATTAAATCTTAAAAACATTGAAATCTATCTCGTTTAGTTTTGTGCATTTTACTAAAATGTTTAATATTTTATTAAATCTTAATAACATTGACATCCATCTCATGTAACATAACTTAGTTTAGTTTAGTTTAGAAATAAGTAAATTACATTGTATCATTAAATTAAATTAAATTTAATTAAATTAAACTCTCTCTATATATAAAATTTAATTTAATGTGGTGTTTTGATATAAATTATATTTTATTAATTAAATTATATATATAAGTTTTAATGTATTATTTTTTTTTAAAAATACTTAAATATAATTGACTATTTAAAGAGATTTTATTTATTATTAAATTAAATTTATTTTTATTTATGATATATTGAATTTAAAAATATATAAATTAATTTAAAAAAAATAAAAATAAAAATCGATTAGTTTTTATATTAGTGTATATTAGCTCATGACTTGGAGCAAATTGCTAATCAAGAATTGAGATGATAAGTTGTAACTGAAAGGTCACAATTTCAAACCTTTATGAGTACTTAATTAACTAAAAAGAAATATTAGTGTATATTTGCTTATAGAAACTAAAAAAAATAGTTGATTTGTTTTTCTTTTGAACATTTAAAAGAAAAGTAAGGAACTACCTCGTTTGCTTTAGATTTTTGTTTATATGCTCATAAAGTTTGTATAGGACCATTCCTAAATTATTATAATTTTGATGAGATAGAAGGTTGGGTTGGTTTGTATTGTAATAAAAAATTTGAAATTGAGATCTTATATCGATGTACATTGGGCAATCTAAGAAGACATACTTTTCATCGTTAGCATTGATAGTCTCATAAAGATGATATCTCCTTTCATCATGCATAGTTTTAGGAAACACCCAACGTCTTATTTCACTATGTAGCTCATGAGAGTTTGTTCTTATTTTAGCTCTATGGATCTTCTTCTTTATGCTGGTTAAAACTGATAGACCATTTTGATATTCAATATTAGGGTTAATGACCTCCTTGTAATATCATAATTTTCTTTTATCCTCCAATTTTTCATCACACCACAACTTCTCTTTGAATTTCACAGTAATTATATTTTTAATATTATCTATATTTTTCAAAGTGACATTTTCATCAATCCCCCCACATTTTTAACCAAGACATGGCATTTTTATGCCAAACTTGCTTGAGACTTAGGTGGTTTTCACTGCAATTTAGAACAATTTTGGAAGTCTCTCGTCTCCGAAGTTATTTATTTGTTTCTTGTACATTAGGTGTCTAGCCATATCTTGCTCTAAATGGGTGAATGAACCACTTCAATTCAGAGAATATGATATGAAATATTGTTTTTATTTTTAATATTGTAACTTATAAAACATTTCTAGATTTTCCCAATCCTTCTCCAAGATTCTCAAGAGAGACTACAACCCCAGACTTCACACTGATATAGGATGATAGTGACGAGAGTTTCAAAGAGAATTTTTTTTTTTAATCCCACATCACACAGTTTTCTAGCATACAATTCTTTTCAAGGAAAAAATAAGATTTCCACCCTCCATTAATCATTTTATCGATGTTGTAGTCCCAATTAAGCTTGTGATGGATATCAATCCCGAGATATTTGTAGGAAGTCACTTCCTCGGAGTTGGTATTATCATACAAAAAAAGAGCATAAGCGACCTTATTAGATTTTATCAACATACTTTTGGTTTTGTTTATATTGACAATCATGTTGATAGCAAAGTGTATATGTGTGTGTGTGTCCAAGTTATAAGGAATTATTCTAGAAAAGAATATTAAGATATAGATATAAAACCATTGAAAAAGAGCTTAAGGATCGGATGATTTAAGGAGATAATATTCAATTGTAGGGGACCTTGTTACACCTAAAATTATTGTGGAGGATTGATGCAATAATAAAACCAATCTCCCCTATTATTTTGTTTAACATTAGAACATTTTTGTCATAGTGTTTAGAATTAACTATTACAATATATTAGGAGATTGAATTTTCTTCCAAGTTCATAGTTTCTATGATAAGGTTATATGGGAATTTTTGTAAATTTTAGGAACACTAAGTGTCGATTTAAAGAAAATAATGGTAATATCGAACTTATGAAATATTGTCTCATTTTCCCCATCATTTTAGAAATATACATTGACAAGTTAAATTGTTCTTTCGAAGAAACACTCTATGACAACATGATCTAGATATTATATTCATCATACTTATTCTTTATGTTGATGATATTGTCATCATGACAAGGAGTCCCTATGATCTCAACAAGCAACTAAAAATTCTCAAGGATTTTTCTCTAATATGCATATGATTGTTATCATCAACAAAACAAATGATATGATAATAAAGTCCAAAAATATCATATGGTAAGAAGAAAACAGTGTTTTGACAACAACAGTTTGGAGGAAGTGTGTTCATATAAATGTATTAGAATCGATATTCATAACAAGATTGATCAGAACTATACAATTGAGAAAAATGATAAATGGAAGTTGGAAATCTTATTATGGACTTGAAAACAATTGTAAATTAGTAGGTATTTGACTCTAGGATAAGAAGAAATTCCTCCTTGAGACCATGTCGCACTCATTATCTTATATGGTTGTCAACATGTTTATCACTAGGTACCTAATATACAAGAGCGAGATAAATAGAATGGAAGACAAACAACTTCCTAAGATTGCTTCAAACTCTAGTCAAAATCATGTGTTGTTTAAACAGGGTTAGTATGAAGATGTCAAGTCTTCGCTAATTCATTAGGGAATAAGGAAGAGGACACTATACAAAATAAAAATAATGTTAAAATATATTAAATTGAAATGTAAGGGTAAATTGTTTTATGATAAGGAAAGACATGATACGAGAGAATTGATATCCTATAAAGATGTGATAAACCCTAATCTAGAATATCAAATGTATCTCTTTGTTTAATATTTTGTAAAGAAGATATTTGAAATTGCTAAACAAAGAACACAAATTCATGAGTTCCATAGTGAAATAGAGCATTGGATAATTCCTAAAACATAGTAAATTTAAAGAACTTTTCATTTTTGTGACACTAAGAATGATAAAGATGAAAAATATAATCTCTTAAAATTCCCTTCATAAACCTAAATTACATCACAATTTCAAAATATCTATTATAATACTAGGCTTTCTAACCTATTTAAAATAATTAAAACTATGTTGATCCATAAATGTTTTACTTTAAATCTAACATACTAAACCTAATACCAATGGATATTAATAACCATTATCATATTCATTTTAATAATGTTTTAACCATAACTAGAACATACACACATAATAATCAAAACCACTTTACATGCATACATAAAATAAACTCTATAATTTTTATTAGGTTTATAATTTTTTATTAATATTATATATGCATATGAGACAAAGATTATCTTTCTAAATGTCTTAACAAAATGGTATTTTCAAGTAGCTTAGAATAGTAAGAAAGAAACTAGTATTTTTAACTAGTTAGAATAATTCTTGATTTATGAAATTGTAGATATTATATTTTAACATTGCAAACTCTAGATATAATAAAAGTGTTCAAATGTGTTGAATCCATCTATGATTTAATCAATCCAAATTTTCAATTTTTACAAAGACTAACTAACCAACATCTATTCATCACAAACTAGAAAAGATCCAAACTATATAATGTTTAACCTTCCTCACTATGAATTAATTTAACCAAAAAGTGGCATCTTTATCCCGTCTTTCTTTATGTTTTATGCAACTTTCATTGGAGTTCTAATCATTGATAGAAGCATCTTATCATTCATTTTGATTATTGTGTGTATATACATTAAGTACTTCATATATGTATATGTACATATATGTATGAATTACAAGTAATAGTAACTTAGTATAAGTTAAAAACATAATTCTAATTTAAGAAAATCTTAAACACTATATAAAGATATAATATCCAATTTTTATATATTCAAGAAATAGAGAATGAGAAAAACTTTATTTTTTATTTTTATTAGTGTTAATCTTAATATCTAGTTAACTAGTGAAAATTAAAAAATGTCTAAATAGATTTATCTCCAATATTTTAGATTATTCCTTTAATATTAATAAACAAACCATTCTTTTAAGATTAATAAACAAACCATTTTTTTAAGATTAATAAAAAACTAATAGTTTATTATATATCATTTTTTTAAAATTAATAGTTTATTACATCAATCATTAAAAAATTATATTATATTATAAAAAATGTTTTATTCTAATTCTCAATCACATAAATACAAAAATAAAGTTTCATTCCAAAATAACAATACTAAAGTCTTTTAAAGTTTCTTTTAAAAAGATCCTTCTTAAAATCATATCTAACATGCAGGTATAGAGTTGGGTGTACTTTATTTGCAAAAATATGATTTTGCAATACATTACATATTAAAAATTGTCCATACTTAAATAGGGATTTATATTGGAAATCTGTGGCTGATGGAGGTCTTCTGTCTCTTCCAAATCTCATTCTGGCTGGAGATTTAAACTTAACCCTAAATGCTTCTGAAATTTGGGGGCCGAGAGTTCATTTGGATCCCTTGGGTTCATACTGAACACCAATCTTTTCTCTGAGCACCACTTGGTTGATGTAGCTCCCTCCTGTGCAGGCTCTACCTGGAGGAATGGAAGGATGGGGGAAGAAGGTATCTCAAAAAGACTGGATCGTTTTCTATTATTTGAACAATTGGTTCACTCTCTTCCTAGGTACCGGGTTTGGACTCATAGGTGTGGGATATCTGATCACTTCCCGATCTTATTTGAGTGGGTAGATCAATAGAGTAACTGTGCTTATCCGTTCAAGTTTAATCAAGCTTGGCTGGAAAATGTGGATTTTATTAATATGATTTGACATGAATGGCCCTCATTCGATCAGACCACAGGATGGATCCTATGTTTGATCTTGCCTTCAAACTTCGTAGCCTAAAAGAGAAGGTTAAAACTTGGACAAAAGAAGAAACTCAGAGAATGAAAGATAAGACTGCTCTTTTGGAGAAAGAGATAAATGACCTCTTATCTTCCACTCCTTCAACTATTCTAAAAAAAGATCTTCATGAGAAACTACTCTCACTCAAAAATGATCTTCAAAAGATTCTAGACCATGAAGTTTATTCTGCAAAACTTCAAAGTAGGGTGACTTAGGCTAATAAGGGTGATGAAAACACCAAGTTTTTTCATGCAGTTGCCTCAGCTCGTAAAAATCATAATGCAATCTGGAGTTTACAAGATGAGTGGGGCAACTGGGTTTCTGATCATATTAGTCTAAAAGCTCTTGGATCTAGTTATTTCAGAAGGGTCTTTGAAGATGCCAACCAGACCAATCTGGCTGCTCAGCTAAAAATACTTCGTCTCTTCCCCTCATTTATCAATGATACTGAGTCTAAGATATTCACTAGGCTAGTCACTATACTGGAAGTTGAGCGGGCTCTTAAAACTTTCAAAAAAGACAAGGCCCCTAGTCCGGATGGATGGCCTGTGGAGTTCTATTTGACCTTTCTTGATCTCCTGGGACCCCTTCTTGTCAACCTTTTTGAATCCTCCAGATTACATGGTAGAGTTGCTCCTGCTATAAATTCCACTTTCCTAGCCCTAATACCTAAATTGGATATGCCTGTTACCTTTGCAGATTTCCGTCCTATTTCTCTTTGTAATCTCTGTTACAAGCTGATCTCGAAGATAGCTTCCTTGAGACTCAAACCTTTCCTTGACTCTTCCATATCCTTTCAGCAGTTTAGATTCCTAAATAAGCGTCAAATCTTTGATCCCATCGCCATAGCGCAAGAGGTCCTACATTCTGTGAAAATCCATAAGAGATCTGATCTTATTCTCAAATTGGACCTATCAAAAGCATTTGATAGAGTAAACTGGAATTTTGTTCGTCTTATTCTCATCTAGATTGGGGTTCCCCTTGTTGGTGTCAATTGGATCATGGGGTGCATCTCATCAGCAAATTTTGCTATTCTTGTCAATGGATCCCCCTCTTCTTTCTTTCCAGCCACACGCAGTATCAGACAAGGCTGTCCTTTGTCTCCTCTATTGTTCATTCTGGTTATTGAAGGTCTCAGCCTCTTGATCGTGGAAACCAGAAGGACTGGTAAATTAAAAGGTATCAAGATTTCTCCCCAACTCTTTCTCACACATCTACTTTTTGTAGATGATGTTCTTCTATTCAGCATGGGATCTTATGATGAATGGCTATCTTACAAAGAGATACTTGACTCTTTCTGTGAAGCTTCTGGTACGTGTATCAATTCAAATAAATCCTGTTTCCTCCACAATGATCTGGATGAGGATTTTCTCAGAAACATTTCTTGTATCTTACCATATAATTTTGATCATCTTAATAAAGGGTTTTTTTACCTCGGATATTTCCTCAAGCCTTTGGGGTATATGATAAAAGATTGGCATTGGCTGGTTAAAAAATTCGAGAAAAGGATTTCTATTTGGATGAACAGGTTTCTGTCTTTAGGGGGTCGCCTGGTCCTCATCAGATCGGTTCTTACAGGTATACCTGTTTATTGGTTTTCTCTTGTGCTCATTCCCGTTTCCATCCTCGATAAGCTCCAAAAACTCATCTTCTCTTTTCTTTGGGGCTCTACTTCAAATTATAAAAAGTTTCATCTAGTGGACTCGCAGCTTCTGGCCCGTCCGACATCTCTTGGGGGCTGGGGGATTAAACATTTGCCCAGCTTTAGTCTTTCACTCAGAATGAAATGTTTTTGGCTGGCAATTAACAGTGATGGAATATGGCATCAACTCATCTCAGTGAAATATTTGAAAAATAAGCCATTATCTTCTTGGCTTAGGGAAAAAAATTTCAAATACTGGAATCCATCGATTATTTGGAATGGTTTTATGAAAGCCCTTCTGTGGGTTGGAAAAGGGCTCATTTGGTTAGCAGGTGATGGTACTTCAATACGTATTGGTGCCGACCCGATTGTGCATATGGGCTCTACTTTTATCCTCCCGAAAGCGTTGAGAGACTATTTAGAGGATTATGGTATTTGCTACCTGTCTGATGCCTGGAATTATACCTCCTCAGTTTTTGGATTTTGGTTTAAAGCTGAGGATTTAGACCTGACAGGTGACTGGAAATTGTTATGGGAAAATTATATCAGGGGTCTGGAATATGGCAGAATTCGTCTACATAACCAGTAAGATTCTCTGCTATGGTCTTTTAACAAATTTGTGGGGTCTTTAACAACATCAATAGGTTATGATTGCATTCTCCAAGAAAAAGGGTTTGGACAACAAGATTTTGCTCTGAATTTCATTTGGGCTCTGCGCATTCCTTTAAAAATTATTTGTTTTATTTGGCTCTTAGCCCGTGATCATGTTTTAACCTAGGATCATCTACAGCATAAGGGTTTCCAAGGACCAAGTAGATGTATTCTTTGTAAAAAGTGCTACGAAGATATTCCTCACCTCTTTCTGTCCTGCCCATTTAGTGTTGATGTATTTGCTCATTATGATACTAAGTTTAAATTTACCTTGCCAAAAGCCTGTTCGGTCTCTTCCCTCGTGGCTCTTTGGTATAATTCTCCCCTGCGTTCGGCCTCATTCAAATTTTTGCCATTTTTCATTTTTTGGGGCATTTGGCTCCTTTGAAATCAGTGTCTGTTTGAAGATAAAATTCTTTTCTTCCATGCCCTCATTTTTAAAATTGATCATTTCCTTATTACCTACCCTGCTCCCTTAAAAGCACAAAAGGTTAGAGTCATTGGACCTAAACCTAGTTTGGTCTTTCCTTGTGGTTTCTTTGATGGTGCCTCAGCCGGAAACATAGGAGGTTCAGGTTTCCTGATCTATTTAAATGATTCCCACTACTTCAGTTTTGCTTTGGGTTGCGGACTTAGTACCAATACCAGAGCGGAATTGCTGGCTCTTTGGGCTACTCTTAGAGTATGCTCGTTGATGGGTTTACCCATCAAATTGATCTATGGAGATTCGTCGGTTATTATATCTTGGCTCAATAGATCATCTGCACTTGATGTTCCAGCACTGATGCACTGGTGTGGTGATATCAAAAAAATGCTACCTGCTGCCCCTCAAGTGATATTCAAGCACATTTATCCTGAGCATAACTCGTTCGTAGATGGTCTCTCGAAAGAGGCCTTAAACTTGGATATGGGCCATGTCATATTTACTGAATTTCTGGATGGATTTGCCATCAATAATGGCCTTTTTTATCTATACTAGTCTAGCTGATCATTACTTTTCAGCTCTTTTGACTTTTGCAGTGATTGCTTTTTCTTTATGTTATGTGCTGGAGACCTTCTTGCCAACGTGTTTTGCTCATGATAGTATTCTCTTGATGATCACTCTTGATATTTTTACTATAGATTTCCCGACCTGAGCTTACTCAGGAATGATGAGAAAATTCTGCAACGATCAGACTTTGGTTCTTTGTCTCTTGAAAAGCTGTTTCAGTCATGTTTTTTATTTTTCAGATATTCCTATGTGAATTGCTGTTTTGAACAGTTAATTTTCTTACACATAGATGACTATGTAAAATATGTCTTTTGATTCTTTCTGAAAAACAAAGGCTGGTATTTTTTCCTCTGAAAAAAAATATATATATAGGAAATTAAGTTCATATAGGCTTTTTGGATGTTGCTAGATTTAGTTGAGTGAATGATTAACTATTGGACGATTGCTTCCTCATTTTCCATTATAATTTATTCTTGAAATGAACCTAAGTGATATGGGTACATGTTATTCTTGAAATGAATCTAATTGACATGTGTACATGTTCTAAATTGATTAGTACTTTTTTTTTTTTTTCAATATAATTACTTTATTTTACAATATGGATAAATTCTCTATATCAACTTAGATCATGATTTAAATATTATAATAATTAATTAATATAATTCTTCTTTGTATTAAAAAAAATAAAAAAATTAACCTCATCTTTAATTAAAATATAAATAATAAATAAATTTATCTAAAATATAAAATATTATTATGTACATTTTAATAAAATGTTTAAATTTTATTAAATCTTAATAACATCGAAATCCATGTAGTGTAACTTAGTTTGGTTATGTGTATTTTAAGAAAATGTTTAAAATTTTATTAAATCTTAAAATTATTGAAATCCATCTCATGTAACTTAGTTTAGTTTTGTGCATTTTAATAAAATGTTTATTATTTTATTAAATTTTAATAACATTGATATCCATCTCATGTAACATAACTTAGTTTATTTTAGTTAGCAATAAGTAAATCATATCTAACATCTAAATATAGAGTTGAGTGTACTTTATTTGCAAAAATATGATTTTGCAATACATTACATATTAAAAAACTATGGGAAATTAAGTCGATATAAGATTTAGATCATGATTTATATGTCAGTATAATGAGAATTAGATCATGATTTATATCAACTTTAGATCATGATCTATATGTCATTATAATGGTATAATTGTTTGGAAAAACTTATATAAGTTTAAATGTATAAGTATAATGATAAAGTTTTTGGAAGAAAAAATTGGTTAACTTATTATTTACAAACTTAATTATTTACAGATTTAAAAGTTTGTGGAGGATTTTAAATTATCTTTTATTTAGTTTTAAAAGTTTATAGAAGATAAATTCTCCTTTATTTAGTTTGTAAACAAGAATTAAGAAGTTAAATTCAATTATGAAAAAAATCTTGTGATATTAAAGATAATAAAATGAAGTTATTATATATAAGTTGAAAAATAAAAAATGTTGATGATGTCAAAAACATTATTTTGCATTGACATTAATATTGGTATATGGTAACATATTAAATAAAAGTTAGTTTGTATGATTTATCACACATAAGTAAGGTTGTTGCACTCATTTTATTTTTTATGGGTTAACACATTATATGCATTAATTTGGTATTATCAATTTTAAAATGAGATCTAATTTGGTTGTAAACCGTGTCTTCTAAAAATATGTTTGAGCTCTAAACTTGTTAAAATTGTTAAGTTTTATCCATCTTTTATTCTTTTTATGAAGCTTATAGAAGTTTGTTTTAATTTTTCCAATATTATTTTCTTTTCAAAACTATGTATATTAGATAAATAATTTTGACTTGGGTTAATAACTTAAATTTAGTGAACCATTTATTATTATTAATAATATATTGCCAATCTCATAGTTTTTCTTTAGATTTAGTATAAAATAAATACATTCTTGAAGTCTTCATCTTTATAGACATAGTATAAATAAAGAATATAAAAAAGGGTAATTCTTTTAATTATGAAATTATGTTATATATAAAATATTAGAGAAAAAATTTCCCAATTTTCTTTAAACCCTTCATAAAAACATGACCACCATTGATTTCACAACTATATAGAAAATTTTTCTGCTCATAACCAAAACTCTTTTTCTCTACAATTATTTTTGAAACCATAAAATTGTTTAAAGTTCTCTTATTTCTTTTTTCAACCCTATAATCCTAATATAGCTTATGATAAATGTCACTTTCAAAATAGTTATATAAATTGACTTCCTCACATCAAAGTTAGCACAGACAAACTTTGGCTCTAAAAATGTTTTGAAGCTCTCTTAACCCTTCAAGGCTATAATCCTAATACATCATAGTTAGCATAGAGAAACTTTGCCTCTAAAAATGTTTTGAAGCTCTCTTAACCCTTCAAGGCTATAATCCTAATATAGCTTATGGTAAATGTTAGTGTCAAGGTAGTTATATGAATGGACATCCTCAAATCATAGTTATCATAAACAAACTTTGGATCTATGACAGAACTATCTTTTACGATCATTCTTTATTTTTGTTGATTAGTTTTTACCATCATTATAAGAGGAGGATTGCATATTTTTTTTAAATCTCAAGTTTAGTTTAAAAATTAAAAACGTTCCTTACAAAATTATCAATATCATCCTAAAAATATTATAACTATCCTTGCAATATCTATGCCTACACTCCTTACTTATCTAAACTTTTTTTTATTTCTATAACTACCAAAAAAACTTTGTTAGTGGGAACATCAAAATATCTTATAATCTTCTAACTTTATAAAAAGATTATAAAGTTATCCCTGCTATATCTATTCCTACACTCCTTACTTACCTTAAACCTTTTTTATTTCTATAACGACCAAAAAGAACTTTGTCACTAAGGACATCAAAATATCTAAGATTATAACTATCCATGCAATATATATGCCTACACTCCTTACTTACTTTATCCTTTTTTTTATTTCTATAACTATCAAAAGAACTTTGTCACTGAGAACATAAAAAAATCTTATAATCTTCAAGTAACTTTATCAAAGGCTTTTTCCTAAGTCAATGAAATAAATAAGATAGGACATTCGACATTGTTTTTTTATAACCCTAAGAGTAATAAGTGATCTAATCTAATGTTAAGTGATATTTCTAAAATAATATATTCTTTATTTACTTTATCTTGGTTTTATATATGTAATTTAATCTCTTTTTTCTTCGTACTCTATAATTTAGTCATAAACCTACTCATCATGATTGCTCCATAAATTAAGGGGTTTCTATTTTACCATCCTTAAAAACAAGGATTTGTAGTTTATGACTTTAAGACTTTATCATGGAGGTATACGAATAAACTACCAATTTTTAGATTTTTGTTTTCATTTACAAAGTTTATAATTGAGCCATGTCTTATTTAAGTTAAGACAGGCGTAACATCATCCTTTATGTAAATTTGTATTATTCGAAAATGCCCTTGGTTTAGAGAGAAACAAAATAATAGAATAAAGGTTACCATAATGTTTTAAATATATTTATGGTAAAACATTAAGTAAAAATATATTTAGATAGGTTTAAAAAGAAAATTATTTTTATTAATTTGAGAAGACATAGGCATAAGAATGGCCATATAGATGAGCATATAAGTAACTAAGAATTGCTTAGAGAATTTGATTGTGCATTTGATTAGAGTAGTTTCATAGATTTTTTATTCCAAAATTCTGAAGAGAATAAACATTGGAGAAAGAGATAACAAATAATAGACATATAAAAAACTTAAAATGAAAATTATGAAACAAGAAGAAATTAAATGATTAAGCCCCTTGGTATATGACTTCTAGAGTAGCCCTTGTGTTGTGACCTCAAAGGTTAGAAGGAAAATAATTAGTAGGTAACTATCTAGTAAGTTAATCAAGTTGAGAAAGGAAATGTAACCCTACTAAGAGTGTTATATAACTACTAGATGAGTACAATATGAGCCACTCACCACCCTAGAGGCACCAAAGAGCGCATGGTGTAAAAACAGGATCAAACCACCATTGTTGGGTGGGAACAAAGTGTTAGAGAGGCTTAAACAAATGAAGACCCTACTAGATTGACTACAAAGATTAAAGAAGAAGATGTCATAGTAGAATGTATATGTATATCTTTCTATATAGGTGATGGATATTACAACTGATTTACTTATGAAGACCAATATTAATGATCAATACATAGTAGGTATAGTTCTACATGAACAAAGACCCAAGATGTTGCTGCATAGTTGCTTTCCTTCAAGGTGAAGAATGAGTTTGAAGTTGGCGAAGATGTTGAAGAATACCTTCTTCATAACAAGTTTGACAATTGTAAACCAATAGATCCACAATTATTGACTCATAACTGGCTTTAACCTAACCTTAAAAACTTGCTTTAACCTAACCTTAGAAACTTGCTTTAAACACTGCCAGCAATATTTTAATAGATCCTCAAACCCTTAAAGCATTAAGGACCGGTGGAACCATCCCAACGAACAGATAAATTTCCTACCTACAATCCAATTTTAGATTAGTTTCTGCTATAACTTGAAAACTTTGTCAATTTGTAATTGGGAATCTGCTATATGCTTGATGTTATCTGTTTAATGTGTTCTAAAAGGTTTATAATTTAATGATTAAACCTGAAACGTTTGCTATATGCTTGATTTTATCTGTGTATAATGTGTTCTAAATGGTTTATAATGAAATGACTAAACCTGAAACATTACCAAGAAAATTTTGATTGTTGACAACGTTTATCTTATCCCATTCAAACGAGGCAGTCGACATGGAGAGGCTTGGTTAACTCTTGTTCTACAATTACTCTCGATTGTTTAGTGAACAGTGCTTCTGCTACACAAATTTAATTTTGAAATCATGAAATCTCTTACTTCAAGCAAGCGCGTGGATACTAAATTAATGTCAAGATGGGAGTGTTACAATATCATTTTATATATGTAATGCAGTATCCCAAGGTTGTTGGATATCCCTGGCTATGGTAACTGTTACCTGGATTATAAGGCCTATTTTGTTTGGTGATATCGCTTATATGTATTTATAAATAAATATGAGTTTTCAATCCGAATTTCAAGTTTTATTTTAGAGCATGAGTTTTTCAATCCGAATTTCAACTTTTATTTTAGAGCAGAACTGTAAGCATTTAATTTAATTTCGAATAGTATATGTTACAGCAAATCTATAAGGGTTGGTTTCTTATAGTTATAGTCATAGCTGTGGGCTTTATGGAGATTTTGATTTGGCTGTTTTGAAAGAAAAAAAAATTGTTATTAAGTTTAAAGATGTTTATTTATATAAATTATATTTTTTTGGTTTTGGAGTAGGTTTTAAAACTGTTTTTGATTGTTTAAGAGGTTATATTTCTTTGGCCACTGTAGTTTAATCAGACTTCACTGTAAACAAATAGTTTAATTTAAGTTGCAGTTTCTCATAGCAGCTAGTGATGGTGGGGGTCTTCAATGCAAGTTTAACAACTGAGTTAGGATAAATTTTTCCATTTTTTAAAAATCATTCCTTAATGGTCTAATTGATAGTTGGTCTGTTATCATTAACTACTATTATTTGTCAATTTCTTTATAAGATGGCAAAGGATATCATAATTTAGCTGTAAAAGTGAGTCTGCTGTCAATAACTACTATCATTGAATAGGAGTAGACTGATCATCTTTATTTAAGAAAGACTATACTCCAAGTAACGCTCCTAAAAAATAAGACTATAGTCTTAGCTCTGGGCTTTCTCAGGCATTATGGAGTTTTGAATGAAAAAAATTGTAATTAAATTTAAGATGTTTATTTATATAAATTATATATATATTTTTGTTTTGGAATAACTTTTAAAACTGTTTTATTGTTTAAGAGGTTTTTTTTAGCTTTAAACAAACAATTAAACAGTGATGGTGGGTGTCTTCAATGCAAGTTTGATAACTAAATTTATGATAGGGTTTTCTATTTTTTGACAAAAATAAATAATATATACCATTCTCAATTAGTTTTAGTTGAAGTATTATTATTAATTAAAAAAAATTATAGGATGACAAAGAATATCATAATTTAGTCGTCAAATTGATAGCAAGTTAATTATTATTAGCTACTTGAAGTTGACTAATCATCTTAGTTTTAGTTGAAGTATTATTATTAATTAAAAAAATTTATAGGATCACAAAGAATATCATAATTTAGTTGTCAAATTGATAGCAAGTTAATTATTATTAGCTACTTGAAGTTGACTAATCATCTTTATTTAAGAAAGACTATACTACTTCAACTAAGCCTCCTAAAAGTATAACTTCCATTCCTACCAAAATAACAACTCTGAATCTTGCAGTGTCCTTCACTGAAAATTAACTTCCATTCCTACCAAAATAACTCTGAATCCTGCACTGTCCTTCACTGAAATATATGATAGATGTAAACGACTTCCATTATATAGAAGATACTGCCATCCGTGCTCTTAATTTCCTGTGCAAAGTAGTGTGTTTTTCTTTTTCTATGAACTGTAAAGATGGTAGTGTGTTTCGTGTTATGATACAGAACATGCATATCGAAATATTGACTGAAAAGTTTTTTGTGTTCACAGAAGTTACTACCGCTGCACACAGAATAATTGCCGTGTCAAAAAAAGAGTGGAGCGTTTAGCTGATGACCCTAGGATGGTAATCACGACATATGAAGGCAGACACACACACTCGCCATGCAGTGACACACAATCGGAACAACACGATTTTCTAAGTTCAATTTAATAAGGCGATAGCTGGGAGAAGGATTTAATAAGACTGGAATAGGTCTTCCGACATATTATATAAATGGGCTCCTAAAATGGGTTTACGTCGACAATTTAATTTATCTGTCGACTGAAAACTAAGAAACAAATTCAGGACAAAAATAAAAATAATAATTATTTGGTTTTAAGTAGCATATCCTTCTTTGAAGTTTTCTGTATACCGTTATTCATATACGTCCTTCAGTGGCACTTGTAAGCCAGACAGAGGAATCCATTCTGCTGGGGTGACGAATAAAGAGTTATGAAAATGAATGAGTGTAATTGTGCAGGTAAACAATATACAAATATAAGTATTCTTTTTTTTTCAACACAAGAAGCGATCAATCTATATCTAAACATTGAATCCATGGTTTAATATCCAGGAAACATGATTTGTCAAATTCAGTTACCATATAAGAGGTTGAGCTAGTGTTTTGTTTAATTTATATTATTTGTTGTATTAGTTTTTCAAGGTTTATTTAATTGATATATTTATATCAGAAGCTAAAAGTGTTTTATGATAATTAATAGAAAATGAAATGTTTCTTTTTAAATAAAAAATTTCAAAAGACTATAAAGTATTTTTTTAGTGTTTAAACTTTATTGATATTTTAGAAGATTGGAAATAACAAACAATAAAAATAATAACACATTTTATAATTGAAATATTCACATTTGAAATTAATCATTTTATTAAAGATGGTACTATACCATAAGATTAGTGTCATGGGTCTAAAGTATGTTAATTTTATTTTATGATTTAATTAATTTTTTTTGCCAACATCCATGGATGGGATGTATGATAACGTGCTTATGGAGAAAGTACATTAAACCAAGTGCAACCATTTATTTTTCCTAGTAAATGTGCCTCGAATAGAATCTCTTGGTGTCCACCGTGGTGTCCACATATAATATAGTTAGTTATCCTTGCCATTTTTTTGGCATGTATCACACAATGCTTACAAATGAGGTGTTCATGCCAACCTTCTGTACATTGCTAAGTTCTCCCAAAGTTTCTCTTGGTCTATCAAGCTAGTTCAAGATTTCAATGTCTATGCACCTTTCCTTCATCCAAGGAAGCTTGAAATGTCCATGGTGTGCCTTGCTAATGGGACAAGGCACCTAAAAATCAACTCATTTAACCATCAACCTTATTTTATTTTTGTCTATGTTGACCAAGGCCCACCAAGATAATTGTGCACGGGAATACCTAAGGCCTATCAAGGATACAACCATATATCTTCCCTTGTTAAAAGTCACTCCAATCCCCCAAAAAATCCAGAAAACCTTCTCTACCATAGATCTCAAATCTCAATGTTGCTAAGCCACGATTAGAGGTTCCATCTTGGTATTCCATGACTCTTTCTCTATCTGATCCTTGCCACAACCCAAGATTGGTTTGACCATCCAAGGAACATATAAAAATTCTTTCAAAGTCTCCTAGAATTGCTTCACCTTGTTTCCTGAAGATTTCTCTTGTCCACAAGAAAAACTTTTCACTTAAGTATTCTACATTCTTGGAAAATCTCGACGAAGATTGCGTGATCACCTACTTTTGTGCAGATGAACTACCATAGGTACCTTCTGTGCCCAATCACAAGTAAACAATCCCAAGTTTTAGGTTGTCTTGCACAACCATATACCAACTTACCTCAAGGTGTGCCCCCTACCTTATGTTTGTCCAAGTCTATAGAGGTGTGTATGAACTACCATCCACCAACTTAACTTCAAAAAGTGGTGAATATTTTATTTGATACCACATGTCAAAGAAGTTATAATGGTGAAGAGAAATGTAGATAAGTGTTGTTTAGCTTTGATACCACCTAACACATGAATAATAATGGTGAAGAACATCAAAATAATCTAAATATCTACTTTGATAATACTTCTCATGGAAGTGGAGGCGGTGAAGAGTGCCTACTTGAACCTACAATCCAATTGTTGGATACTTCAATTTTTTAAAGTACCCTAAAAGGTGGAGGTAAGTTCTAAGTAAAGGAGCAGGAGATGTGGAAGCCCCTAACAGTTGTAACGGTTTTGGACCCACTCCCATTACTATATAAAGAAGTATGAGGTAAGAGAAGAGGAGAGGAAGAAATAAGTTCAACATAGATAGAGAGATTGATGAAAACAAATAAGCAACTTGAAGACCAAGTCATAGAAGAGTAACAAGGATGCTTAGTATCATGAATTTGAGTTTCTCGGTAGTTTAATTTGGACATGGGTTCTTTGTTCTTTATGATACCATGATGAGTAATTCTACGAATGATGTAAGGTCATAGAGACAAGAATATGATATGTAAAATAGGTTATTAGTAATAGAAATGAAGGAATTTTAGCCCCCATAACTTTCTTTGTGTGGTTAATTTATCTCTTATTTATTTTCTAATCAATAGATCATGTTTATCTTTCACATATGCATATTATAATTAATGGAAACCCATTGAAATAGTATACATATGCATGTTTTTGTGACATGAAGAATGCCAACCCTTTTAGACCTAACCTAGTAGTTAACCCTCATCATGCATAGCTCTTGGTTGTTCTTTGGGTTAGGCATTCTCCTTTAAGGTATTGAAAATGCTAGCACACTACATTATAGTGGTTCCCTTTGTTGGCCATTGCATCAGAAACCTATCTCTAATTTTGCAACAACAAATCATTATGTTTTTGGGACCTAGTTTTATTAGAACACCATTAGTGGAATGGATCCATAAGTGACAACAAGAAAAAATCAACTACGGTGAGACAACAAAATTAAAGATTTCATAATACAAGAAGTTCAATATGAGGGTGGGTGACATCAAGATGTAGAAAATACATTCTATATGGATGATTGCTTCTAGGTTAATACCAAATTATACGAATTGAATTTACTATAAAATAACATAGTAGTTACAAAGACTTGTTGAAACTCTTGAATATCACAATAAATGGACGAGGTTTGTCTAGTGTACTCAAAGGGATTTGATAACACTGAACCATATGGATTCATCATTGACCAAATATGTTAACTTCTGTGTAGAAAAGAACACTCACTTGTTACACGGTGGAACTTAGAGCTGAAAATAATCAGTCAACATCTAAATATGAATAAAAGATCAGAAGGGGAGATAGGGGTATATTATCGAAGGAAGTTCCATTGTGGATCATGACCTAGATGGTTGAAATTGGATTTCTTCCAATGAATTGGATTAGAATGGAGGATTTAAACCATCGCACCCCAAGGGAAAGGTCAATGTGATTCTACTACGCTTTGAAAAGGTATAAATTATAGTCAATGGAGGGGGAATCTAGTAACGGCGTGAGCGATGAGTGATAAGAAATAAGATCATAAATATGTGAATAGTGGTAGAAAGTGTAGATGAGAAAAGAAAAGAATATGAAGTGTGAAACTCGAAGGAGAGTTGTAGTATAGAGAAATAAATCAAGAAAGTGAAAATGAGATACACTAGATGAAATGGAGAGAGACTATCAATAGCTAGTGGATGAAGAAAATATGAATTGAAGTGTAGTGATCCTCCTTGGGAAGGGAACTAAATATGTTAGTGATCTATTTTCGTTGTAATATAGCTAATCCTTGACCTTGATTTATATAAAAAAACTAGTTTTTGTTCGCTCATACATGTCCATTCTCCTTGTTTTGTCTACTTATAACAAAAATACAAATTTATAAAATAATATGCATATGCATATGTTTAGACATTTGAAATTTAAAATATGCATTTCTAAAATTCTAAATTGAATCTAAGTGTTTGCAGCAGAATACTTGTGGTACGTAGGGATGAAGGTAGTTTATGTAGCTGCTCCTATATCCTTCTTCCACAATAACTCCTTTTATCCAAGCCTTAGTAACCAAACCGATAAACCACCCTGCTAACTAGCTTATCATGGTCTCCATAGGAAACAAAATGGTTTCCTATCCCCCGACCCCACAACCCGATGATCCGAAAACTATCCTTCAATACTTTAAGTCGCTCAATCTATAGTTTAATTTTCATAGTTCAACTTCCCTTTTCCTTTGAGTTTCCCACCTCCTCAAATCCCAGAGTTAAGCCCCTCCTCGATATGCCTTTTTTGTCATCGAAATTCTAACTCTTATTCCCCCTAAAGGAAAAACTAACCCCCTTCTCCTCTGTGAGACCTTCCCTTGATATCCATTTTCCTCCTCCTTCCTTCATTCTTACTCCACCGATTCCCTCTAATGTCTCGGGACTGTAAATCATTAATACCCTTACACTATTCAAGATATTTAATAATGATTTAATGTGGTTATCCAATTCATGGTTGTATTGAGCAGTTAAATAATTTAATGCTTAATTAAGTGGGTACTCTTTGATTTGAGTTTTATGTTTATTTATTAATAGAATTATTATTACCTACTTGTTTACAAAAATTTTCATTTAATGGTAATTCAATGCAGTGCTTCAATATTTAAATGTTGTAGATAACATAATAATTATCTTGAAATTCATGTACATGATGTTTACGCTCTTGTTACTCAACCATCCTGATTCCATCATCATGTTCTAGTTTTCAAAAATAAAGACTAAGTAATAATTTAAAGTGGATAATATAATAATATTAAATTACAGTATCTCATTTCATTTGGTTAAACCTCTAATAATAATAATGATAATAATATATATTTTACCAATAATGTAAAACAATTTGGATAGTTAAAATTATTTTAATCGTATTCAATGAATTCTAGGTGTATCTAACAATAGTTATAACATTATTAATAACTAATAATACTCAATAATAACAAGCAATCATAATAATAATTATTAATATTAATGGTGAATAATTATAATAACATTTATTTGTTTAATCGATAAGTAAATCAATATAAACATTGTATCTTTATATTAATCAACAAGGTACACTTAATGGGTTAAATAATCATGCTTAATAGTTAGACAAGACAATTATTTATTGTTAATGCTCTTTCTACGACACCTCACATTGAGGATAATTTCACTTGATGACACTTACGTTAATTCTTTAATACGGTGTTTACATATACTCACTAAATCACTTATTTTACAAATTAACAACTTAACCATTTATTACCTTAGTTGATTAATACATCCTTAACTAAGTTATCTATGACATTTATATCATTATTCAACTGTGACAAGTTTCTTGTACATCGATACTATGGTACATGTACGAGGTGTGCATGTGTGGCCAGTGTATGAAGAGATAAGACATGCACTATAAACTAACATCATCCTGCCGATGCATACCTACTAACTGATAATAGTAATCCCTCATGTAAAAAGAGCAAGAATATATATATAATTACCTTAACATTGTCAATTATTTAAGAATTAATCCCCCTTTTATGATTTCATATTCTTATTTTTGTTTACTTATTAACTTATCCAGTCAAAATGAAGATGGGTACACACTACTGCTAACTCGATATCAAGGAATACCCAACCCTCAATAGTACTATCTAACACATCCTCCCATCCTAACCTACATTCACATCCTCCCTATCTTTCCTATGCTAGTATAGAAGTTTATGTCGGCTTCACCGATCTGACCACATAAGAACCTGTGAGCGATAACGCCGACTGAACCTCGAATCTAGACTCTCCTAGCAAGAATTCAACTGATGTCATCACAATAACTTGGGGAGCGTGTCAAAGAAAAAAATTCAAGACAGTGCCTCCTCTTGGTCTCCTACAACCCCTTCATATTTCAACCCAAAAAATGGTCTAAGGTATCCATGGATTTTATCACTAGCCTTCCTACATTAGAAGAAAAGGATAGTATATTTTGTTAATCTTTCAACTACTACAATATACTATCCTTTCCTTCTAATATACGAATCCCGGTGATAAAATCCATGGATACCTCAGATCATTTTTGGGATAGAATATGAAGGGGTTGTAGGAGACTCAGAGGAGCCATTGTCTCGAATTTCTGTCTTTGACATGTATCACATTCAACCACATATTTTTGGATATCAGTATTCATTCCCTTCCGAAAGAAGGATTGGAAGATATTGTGGTATGTTTTAAAGAAACCAACATGGCCTATTGTTGGGGAGCCATGGTTCTCTTTTAGGACTTGAGTTTTGAATTTTGATGAAATGGGTAAATATATTCTTTGTTTGTACCATAGTATGTCTTTTTCCCATGAATATTTGGATTTTGTTTATTTGTTGTTTTCAACTTATTCAATTAGCTTCCTTGTCTCTAGGTCTTTCATATACTCATTTTTGAATTATGAAATCCAGGCAGGAACAACTATAGATACGGTACATAGGGAGGCATCTCTTTCATGTTTTCTTGATAAGTCATCTGCAACCGTATTCTCTTTTCCCTTTTTATAAAAAATGTCGAAATCAAATACTTGGATTTTTCTTACCCATTTTTTTTGTTCAGGAGAGAGATTTTTTTGAGTTAGAAAATATTTAAGGCTATTGTGGTATGTTTTATTGAAATTTTACCCCGAAAAAATACTTCTTCCATTTAACAAGGGAATGCATTATTTCCAACATTTCCTTGTCGTATGTGGATTTTTTTTCTCACTTGGTTTAAAATTTTGGCTTTCGAAGGAAATGGGGGGTTTATCTATCATGAGAATAGCTTCTAAGCCTGTCCCTGAAGCATCACACTCAAGGATGACTATCTTCGTAAAATCAGGAACTGCTAACACTCGTGTGGATGTCATTAGGGTTATCAATTGCTTGTCCTTTGTTTTTTCCTTCCACCTCCCTAATCCTCCCACGCTGATTCACATCACCACCTTTGTCTATTTCCACATTTTTTCCATGATGCTTCCATCCCATGCTTCTTCACATATCATGTTGCTTCACCCTTCACTCTCCCTTCACCCTTCACACATACCAACCACCCTTCATACCTCCCTAAATACTGACCCAAGTGAATTAGAACAATTCCTAGGGGAACATAGTGATATCTTTCGAAACCCTCCCAATCATCCTTCACACCTCCCAATCACCCTTCACATGCTCCCATTTAAAAAAATATATATATAATATTATTAAAATACATAACAATAATTATAATAATTTTATTTTTATTATAATTATTAAATTTTCTAATAAATTTATTATTATTTTTAACAATAAATTATTATTACAAATAAAAAATATATATAGTTAAAATTCTTATTTAAACAAGATGAATACATGAAACACTAAGAGAAACCCTCCTGTGAACAAATATGTGTCCATAAAATCAGAAGAAGATCCATTTCAAAAAATACTCGGAAATCTTGAACAAAAAGATGAGGACGTTCATGACTTAAAACTTGAAATTCTTTCACTAAGAGACCATGTTAAAGGAAAAAATGGCTCACATATAGGACCAACCCACCATGTCATTCACAAGGTCAAGATTGACTTACCAAGGTTCTATGGCGAAAGTAATTGAGACACGATCCGATGGATAAACAAAATCGAAAAATATTTTGAAATGTACAATATCTATGGCAATGACGACAAACTGAATGTTGCAACAATGTGCATGGATAAAACCACTTGTGACTAGTTCTTATGGTGGGACTCAGCAATGAAGGGAGGTTGATTAATTAGAGACTGGGTAACCTTCAAGAAAAATTTCCTTAAGCAATTTCAAGACATGGAGGAGGCCAAAATCTACAACAAGATGACTTGTTTACAACAACAAGGAACTGTAGATGAGTGTTTTATCAATCTAGTGGTCATGGCCACTCATGTTCAAGATATAACTAAAGAATGAATCCTGCAAATTGCCATCGGTGGGATAAAATACAGTATCCAAAGAGAAATAAAATTATTAGATGTAAAAGACGTAGAACAAGCCTTCCAAAAAGAAAAATTAATTGAAGAGAAATAAAAGACACAACGTTTGTCAGTTTACATACCACCTCACCTAAGAGCCAATGGGAAAAAGGACGAAAATCCATGTCGTAGGTGTAATGCCACTAATTGGTGCCCAGGGCATAAATGAAAAAATAAGAATCTTTTCTTATATGAAAAAAGTAATACTAGTGACGATAATGATGAAGAATCAAGTGACACACCATCCTTTGACACAGAGTTAGATAGCAAGGAGGCTGGAAAGGAGGAGGCTAACATCACACCAATGCTCTCAATGGCTACAATGAAAGGTATCTTTGAACCCCAAACACTCAATTTGTTTAGCCATATCAAAAACATGAAAGTGATGGTGTTGATCAGTAGTGGGAGTACACAAAACTTGATAGACTCTAGGGCAGTGAAACTGTTAAACATATTCATCTACCTTACTGCAAGTTTCCAACCATCAATACTAGGAAACAAGACTACACATTGCAATGGTAAATTCCATAAAGTAGAACTAGATATAAAGGACTGCAAGCTAAAGTCGTCAATGTATGCTATGGCGATCTGAGGGGTTGACATTGTTTTAGGTGCACAATGGTTTGAAAGAATGGGGATAGTTGGATTAAAATTACGTGAAACATTTATAAATTTCTATGAAAATGGGAGGAAATATAAGATTTAAAGTATTAATTGCCCACCCCCACAAATTGTTTCATCGAATAAAATGGAAAATATAGTAAAAAATGGAGCTAGAGACTTCTTCTTACACTGCTATGCTATGGAAGGAACAATTGACGAAAGACAAAATACTGACCCAGATGAATTAGAACAAATCTTGGGGGAGCATAGTGTTTTTTTCCAAAACCCTCCTCATCGTATTCCACCCCCATGCTTTAGGGATCACATCATCGAGTTGATGCAAGGATCAACTCCAATAAAAAAAAGTCATACAAACAATCTCACAAGAACAAGTCAGAGATCGAACATTTAGTACATAAGATATTAGAAGATGGAATAATCACATGTAGTAAGAGTCCTTTCTCCAATAAAAAAAGTCATACAACCAATCTCACAAGAACAAGTCATAGATCGAACATTTAGTACATAAGATATTAGAAGATGGAATAATCACACATAGTAAGATTCCTTTCTTTGCACCAATCATACTTGTTAGAAAAAAAGACGTATCATATGGACTTTGCATTGATTATTGAGAATTAAACAAATTCACCATAAAAGATAAATTTCTCATTCCCTTTGTTGATGAAATGCTCGATGAGCTACATGGTGAAATTTTTTTTTCTAAATTATACTTAAAGTCAGGATATTACCAAATCTGTATTCGAGAAGAAGATGTCCCCAAAACAGCCTTTTGTACCCACAAAAGTTTATATGAATTTTGAGTGATGTCGTTTGGATTATCAACCACTTCGCCTACATTTCAATCGGTAATGAATGACTTGTTTATCCCACACCTAAGGAAGTTCTTGCTAGTGTTTTTTTATGATATCATTATTTATAGTAAAATTTGGAGCTCACACCTCAAGCATGTAGAAACAATATTGAAGCTTCTAGAATTAAACAAATTTTATGCTAAAAATAAAAAAGGTAGTTTCGAGAAAAAAATTGGAATTTTTGGGGCACATTGTATCAGCTGACGGAATTAAGGTCGATCCCCAAAAAATTAGGGTGATTATAGAGTGGTCGTCTCCCAAGTCAATTACTTCGTTAAGAGGATTTCTAGGTCTAACGGGTTATTATAGAAGATTTGTTCACAACTATGCCCAAGTTGTAGCACCCCTAACATCACTATTAAAAATGGATGCTTTTAGATGGGATAAGGACATCCACACCAGTGTTAAGAGCTCCTGATTTTACAAATACATTCATCCCTGAGTGTGACGCTTCAGGGATAGGCTTAGGAGTTTTTCTAATGGAAGATAAACACCCCATTGCCTTCGAAAGCTAGAAGTTTAAACCAAATGAGAAAACAAAATCCACATACGACAAGGAAATGTTTGCAATAATGCATTCCCTTTTTGAATGGAAGAAATATTTGTTTGGGGAAAAATTTCTTATTAAAATAGACCACAATAGCCTGAAATATTTTGTAACTCAAAAAAATCTCTCACGAACAGCAAAAATGGGTAAGCAAAATCCAAGTCTTTGATTTTGACACTCTCTATAAAAAGGGAAAAGAGAATATGGTTGTAGAGAACTTATCAAGAAAACATGAAAGTGATGCATCCCTATGTACCATATCCATAGTTGTTCCTAATAGATTTTGGAAGGCCAAAGTGAGTATGTGAAAGACCTAGAGACAAGGAAGATAATTGAAGCTCTTGAACAAAAGAAAGAAAAAAAATCCAAATATGCATGGGAAAAAGACATACTATGGTACAAAGAAAGAATATATTTACCCAGTTCATCAAAATTCAATACTCAAGTCCTAAAAGAGAACCAAGACTCCACAACAGCAGGCCATGTTCGTTTCTTTAAAACATACCACAATATCCGCTAATCCTTCTTTTGGAAGGGAATGAATATTGATATCCAAAAATATGTGGCTGAATGTGATACATTTCAAAGATAGAAATTCGAGACAGTGGCTCCTCCCAGTCTCCTATAACCCCTTCATATTCTAGCCCAAAAATGGTCTGAGGTATCCATGGATTTTATTACTGGCCTTCCTACATCAAAAGGAAAGGATAGTATATTTGTAGTAGTGGATAGATTAAAAAAATATTCTCATTTCATTAGTATTTCATCCAAATCAAAAGCAAGCAAAGTCATAGATAGTTATGTTAAGAATATATTTAAGCTCCATGGGTTTCCCAAGGTTATTGTTACTACGAGGGACCCTAAATTTACCAACAAATTCTTGAAGGAATCATTCCACCAATTTGGGAATTCACTAACTATGAGTACCTCATACCACCCTCTGGTAGATGGAAAAATACAATTAGTAAACAAATTCCTTGAAGGATACTTGAGGAATTTTGTGAATGACTCACAAACTCAATGGGTGCAATGGCTACACTTTGCAGAATGGTGGTACAATAGTACATATCAAACATCAACAAAGATGTCACCTTTTGAAGCCTTATATGGATACCCACCTCCTACAGCAATAGAATATGTCATCAAAAATTTCAAAGTTCCAGCAACAAGAGATTACCTAGAAACATTCGATGAGGTCATCCACATTTTGAAGAACCATCTCAAACAAGCAAGAAACTACATGAAACAACAAGAAGACTAAAAAAGAATTGATCAAGAATTTGAAGTGGGTGATTGTGTGTTTTTTCACCTTCAACCTTACAAAAAAACATAACTAAAAAGTTCCAAAAATCATAAATTTTCACCCAAATTCTATGGGCATATCAAGTTCGAAAGCGAGTGGGACAAGTGGAATATGCTCTAGACATCCCAAATAAGGGAAAACTACATGATGCCTTCCATGTGTCATGCCTAAAGAAGAAATTGGTCTGAACCAATCACATACAAACTGAATTTCCTATGTTAAATGATGAAGGAAAATTAATGCTCGAACCAGAATGCATTTTGGAGATTAAAACAAGAACACTTCGCTCGAGATCAATCAAGGAATACCTTATCAAGTGGAGAAACTTACTAGATGGCAAAGCTACATGGGAGAATGAATTTTTTTGTTCACGCCACCCATCCTTACCAATACTTTTAGGACAACGTATTCCAAAGAGGGATGAATTGTAATAAAACTAAATAGTTAGTAAACATAGTTAGTTAGTAATTATTAATTAAGGTCAGCTTGATAGGTCACACCATTTAATGGTGACCCTTGATTTGTATAAAGGTTGTATTATAATCTTGTAAATTACATTGTTTCAATAATAAATATATATCATTTTGAAAAATATATTCCAATGACCCTCCCACAACCTCGGGTAACATAGAAATATAGGTTGAAACATACATCCATCCCTCTCAACATCCTAGGTCTATACACTATCAAAATCATATTATGATGCTATCGAGATTATTGGAATTTGTCACTGTATCATCAATTTGGTAAATAAATATCTTTAAAAAATAGGTACTACACCACACTTCATATCATCTATCTGAGTATTATGTAATATCTCCAAATCAAATCTCAGATATGCTAACTTCAGAAAAAGACTTGGTACAAAAAATTGTCAAACTAGGTGCTAGGAAATTACTAGTTTTGTCTGGAAGGACTCAAACTGAAAGGATAATTTAAAACGAACTCAGTTATATGATGTTACTATAATTTCCCTGATCTATAGTAATATAAGAATATTATCTCTGATATAATTTTTATCCAAAATATGACAAGAATATTTGCATTCAATCAAGAAGCTCTTGAGACTAGGCAAATATGGGAAATTGACTGATACTTTTCCAAACAGGGAAGCAGGGAGCCTAGAGAAATCAAGGAAATTTTTAGGACTGATAAATTAGATTCCATAACACTTTTATATCCAGGACCATTTAGGTTTCCAAATCAACATCCACTGAAACCTACTCCCACGCGTCTAGGTCAACCAGCCGTGAAACTAGGAGGACTTTGTCAAATCCAATAAACCAAGGTATTTGGAATGGTACATAGGTGTGTTATGACTGGTAAAATTTATTAAACAAAGTTAAAGACAGTAAATAACAGGTCTGGAGTGTATAAATTCAGGCCTGCAGTAGATTAATTTCACCCACAACAATTAACAATTGATCATGTAAAATGA